>JAODUE010023883.1:0-22769 GCA_027564755.1 Amblyopsis hoosieri | reverse complement strand
TACAGTAGAGACAATGATTGATACATGCCTGTAAAATAAACATGTTAATGCTACAGTAGAGACAATGATTGATAAATGCCTGTAAAATAAACATGCTAATGCTACAGTAGAGATAATGATTGATACATGCCTGTAAAATAAACATGCTAATGCTACAGTAGAGATAATGATTGATACAAGCCTGTATATTAAACAAGCTAATGCTACAGTAGAGATAATGATTGATACATACCTGTAAAATAAACATGCTAATACCGTAGAGATAATGATTGATACATGGGTATATTAAACAAGCTAATGCTACAGTAGGGCTAATGATTGATACATGCCTGTATAATAAGCATGCTAATTCTACAAAAACTATGTATGGCAGTCAACAGCGAGAATACAATTATTTTTAGATCCCGTTTGAATTGTGACACGAAGTACACATATGATGTGTGTCTATATAAAAGATAATTTTTCAAGTCAGGAACGTTGCCGTTTGTGGTTTATAAAGTAATATTTAGTTTTGTGTGCAAGCGCTCAGTGAACTACAGCTTTCGTCTTGCACAACACACGTCACGTGTCTCGCCGTTGACAACCATACATATTCTTTCCAAACTAAGTTCCCATAACACTGACTTCGGCTCTCTACATCAATTTAAAGGCAATCACAGACACTACTACAGTATACAGGTTATGCATCATAAGATACCTCTGCAGGACTCTCCAGCATGTGCTTAAGTGCTCAAACCCCCAGAGTTAAGGAAATTGCTCAACTAAATAAGCCACCATGTTGTCACTAACATAGTAGCTTGTGGCACATTTGCATGTTATAACAAATGTGTCCTTTGCATCCCTTTAGTTGACCCCAATTAAAACAAAATTATCTGGAGATAGGATGTTTGCCTGTTCTGTTATCCCGGTCCCACAGACAAATGTGTCCCTATCGCTATGCTATCCAGCATCCAGACCTTTTCTAATTAACCTGTGTGTCCCTTAATCTTTTCTCCTCTCGCAACCATCTGTTCCACAAAATTAGCAAGCAAACACACATGTAAACACGTGAAAATAATCTCTCATATCATCTTTCAATCCATTACCTTATTTTTTTACACTGTATAATGACAGCCTACAGTATGTACTGTATATAGGCTGTACTACGGTTATTGTGACTGAATTATATAGCCACTACTGTATAGTGGTGGCTGTATATTGCAGTCACAATAACAATACTTCCAATTCCAACCTGCAGAAGAGAAACACACATGCACTATATATTCTGCAGTCTTATCAAAACGGGAACCCCCCCGTAAAGCAGTGGTTGTTAGCATGATAACAGCATAGCATACTTTACCTCAAAGTCTTCCGAAAACCCATTTAGGTTGTTGGAGTAGAGCTGCGTGATGTGTTTAATGAACTGCCTCACTGGGATGGCCTCCATGTCATCTGTGTTTGGAACAAATGAGTAAGTAAGGAAAGGAGAGCACTACTGCAGTGTGTACAGTATGCATGTGTGTGTGTGTGCACACATATTGCAGTACTAATGGCTTACGCCTGCAGCCACACTTTAAGAATGAGTGTGAGTGTGACAAAACAAAAGATGGGGGAAAAAGTAGTGCAATTTGTCAGGTTTTCCATTTCCAGTGTGACCAGAAGGCAAAAGAAATGTATCATTTACTATCTCAATAAATCACTGCATCACAGAGATCTGGGTCTCTTTAGTGGAAAAGAACATGTAAAAGAAAAGACAAAACAGAAGAAAGAAAGAATAAAAGATACAGTGATGGTCATTTAGTCCAAGCTCAAACATACAACTCTCAGGTTGGGTTTCCTCAGCGTTGACAAAAGGTAGCATCTGTCTCATATGAGTGTTGATGGGACAATTGCTCACTGCCATATTGAGACAATGGTAAAGAGCCCCAGCTGATGCTGTCCAATAGATTACTGGCCAATAAGTAATATAGCCTTTACAGCTGTGGCCATGGGCCTACAGCATGCTCCAGTGGCCTTCCCTTTCTTTGTCATATAAACGTGATTTATAAAGTCCTGCCTTGTTATGAATTGTTCACCAATTCGTTAACACACTTTTAAATTAGGTTTTTATTAAATACATAAGAATGCATGGATGTCTGCTGTTGATTATTTCCAATCATTGTCTCAGGTCCATTAAAAACATGATTCCTGCCCCAGCTCATGGTTTATGTTTGAAACTAAACGGTCCAAGAAAGGGTACTAATGTAGGGGGGATGGTAGAGAGCCGTGTGAGCCTAGTTGCTCCACATGGGGAGGAGTAGAGAACAGTGCTAGCCACTCAGGCACTCATTGAATTGAACAAGAACAAAACACTGCTTACATTTACACGTCACAAAGTGAGGAGCGCTAATGTGCTAATCGCTCTCTACAAGCTTAAATACACTGTGCTGTTTTGAAAAGAGAGTAAACAGTAAGAAAGAGGCAGAGCCAGGCATACAGGAGAAGCCATAATACAAGTCTAACAGATGGGGAGTCAATACTTTCAGCTTCTGTACTGTTTAACTAAGGTATCCACTACTGAAATGGGCCAGAATCCCTTTCATTTTAATGGCAGTGTGCAGCTTCAACATTGACGAGCTGTCGCAGCGCTGCTACCTAGAAGACCACTGAAGTCTGATAAAAAGCTATTTGCAAGACTTTCCCAGAGCTCCTCGCTGAGTCATTTACATGTAAATGCATAGATACTGTGCGAATGAGGATACTAAGATAACACTTACACAGCACGAATATAACCCATTAAAGCAGAGGCTATACGGCTAAAATCAATACTGACATTTGGACCTGGCCAGTAAACTAAAGTATATTGCATTTTACAGTTCCTTTTAAAGTTATGTTCTAACGACTAAAAATAGAAAAACACTACTAGCACACCCACAATGAAAATTTCCATTTAAATTTGACAGATATGAATATCTCCAAAAATACTGGAACAGTAAAGTCCAACATGTACTGTACCAACCTGGTATAGGGATGATGGGAATGTTTTCATTGGCCACCACCCGCGGAGAGTTACTGTCCTCCACATAGAAGTGAGCTGTCTGGAAGAACCTCCTAGAAGACCACCAGGAGACAACACTAGGTGAAACCACACGTCAACTCATGATGCCACGGTTAGCGTATTTGTTGAGTAGTTATGTGGTCCTTCTCAGGACCGTTCTGTCAACACCTGCATCACAATGGTGACTTCATTACACAGCACTGGGAGTAAGCCGACAGGGAAAACTAGTGAGGAGCTGCTCCTCAGCCTGAGTCAGTGCTGATGAGAAACCCAGTGTGAGACAGCTACAGCGTGCAGGTAAACAACACCATGGTGACAAACAGCCCAGTGACACACTTAGCTGGGACTCCGGAAACACAACATATCCACAAGGTGTTAGCATTGGCCCTCAAGGCAAAGCAGCAGATAAAAGGCTTTCCATCTCCCTCTCTCACACACTGTAAACAAGACTTCATCGCAAAAGTTCAGACTCTTGACTTAGTCCTTAAGCGTGCGCTTTGAAACTGAGCCAAACCAAGGAATGTGGGGTTACTTGTGTTTCCTAAAAGACACAAAATGCCTTACACCAGCGCTTTTCAAACTTTTGGAGCCGTGACCCCTAAGAGAAGTACTACATACTTTACAACCCCTTGTTTCACCCCTGCAATCCCCCCGGGCATTGCATGGAGGTGAATACATGAACCTTAATAACATAATAGCATAACAACAGACAAATGATGACACAACCTTTGCAAGCAAAGTCTAAAGTCTAAATAGCACTAAATTACAAATCAAATAATAAATAAATAAAACACATTTTAAATCATTTCACAAACCAGCACATATACAAATCGAACATATTTCAACTAGTGAACACACACACAACAGTATGTATGAGTTAAAACAATAGAACTAAGTCCACATCCTATGAATAATACTAACATCCTACAGTACCTGTATTTAATGTAGAGGAAGGAGCAGATGCTTGTCATTCTCTTTGTAGAAAACACAAGTAATAAAAGCTATAGTAGAAACTACATTTAAATGATAATGGGCCGCGTGTGAAGAGACAGAGAGAATGGGACAGCGAGAGGTGAAGCAGAAAGGACGGGCATAGGCGATCACTTTCGTGGCTTGCGTCACAGCCAGCTAACCTAATGGCTCCCGGTGGGGGCAGATGTGGTGTGGTTAACTAACCGGCTCTGACAACACCCCCTCCTTGTCACACCCTCAAAAGCATAGGTTGCTTTGGGTGAATGCAAATTCAGATGAAGACATTGTGACTAGATTTGGCTGGTTTGACCTGACATACAGTACAGCAGCTCCAGTAGAGTCACACCTTGCTTCTGTTTCAACATCTTCTACACACGAGCCACAGTATTAAAACAAGAGAAACTGGGTCATTTTCCCTATTAACTTTACACTTTTAATAAGACAAACAAAGGAATGTTGGTGACTCTTAATACCCTTCCTGTCACCAAGAGCACATGGGCAGCACATGGAGAGATAGACTAAGTCAATCTGCTCTTTCATCACGGCCTAATCCCTGGGGGCAGTTGGCCATTGTGTGGGACCTGTCACAACTGACCTCAGACGGCCCAACAGATTCCAAAACTGTGATCACGCAAACGCTACGACACTTTTCATTCACTGACAGAACCATTAATGGGCATGCTGCTTTCGGTTAACCCACTTAAAATGTATTTAATTTTCTGTTCACAAAAAAAACAGGTGCCTGAATTAAAACAGCGGTTTACCAGCACCACTCAGAAGAGCAGTCAAGAGAAGGAAATGCAGACATTTTGGCATCAAGTTATTATGAGGGTGACTTGATGCTGTAATATCTGTTCATCTCTGCTGTTATGAAAACCATTAAAATAGAATTGTACACATAATTGTTACACATAAGGGTTCTCTTCAGTCAACCTATCCACTATATCTACTGCTGTACAAAGCCAATGACCCCCAGACAAACATTCACCCGAAAGAAGGCAACACATTGAAAAGCCACTAAAACAGTGGAACCATAAAGCATTAAAAGCACCCCATACAGACAGAATCTTCACCAGCTCGACAAAAAGCCTATGCAGAAATGCTGAGGACGGTCTATGGAGCCGCTTGCAGCTCATTAGTCAACTGACACGTGCTGATGGCTTGGCCCGCGTAATTACTGGGGCTGAGCAGCGCTGCTCTAACAGCAGCTGGGACCCCTCCTGGCACAGGGGGTCTGGCCCACACCCGCTGGAAGACAAAGGAATACAGCAGCGTCCCACCTCAGAAGGGAAGGTCTTGCGCAATAAATATTTAAATGAGCAAAGCCGACATACATTCACATACATGTATGCATCACCAGACCGCCAAAGCACCGCATCTAGCTGGGCTATTTAATGAATAGGTACACATTTATTCAGTCATAGCTTTGTCTATGGTTTCAAATTAAGAGTCCACTAAATAATGCAGTTAAATATTGATGCTACAACATACAGATTGATAATGTCCAAGATGTGTTTGTGTGTATAAAATATGCATAGCTTGCTCTGGAGCAAGCTATGCTAAGCTTTATATACCAACTCAAGACAGTAGCACAACTTATTCAGAGCAGTGTAGGCTGAAAGATCTCCATTATGCATTCATTAAAGACTTGAGAAAACAAGAAAAACTTGTTTTGCATGCTTGTTGTATAACACTTGGGTAGCCAAACTGTGGTCTCCAGATGGTGAAGTATCAAAGACAGAGCTACCCCTTAAAGTCACACACGCCACAATTTGAGGAAATTACCCGGGTTGTTGAAATCTGTGTTAGACAAAACACTGCTGTTTTGACATGCCCCTCCTATATCCGAGTTCCGAGTAAACGACACTGTTGTACCCCCCCCCCCCCATCTCTCACTCGTTAGCGAGCGCAGCGTAAAAGCAAGCACAGCCAGAGTGCAGATAGTACATGCTGTGCAATCACATTTTATGTTGAATGTACTAAACGTGTGGCTGATCACGTAATCAGCGCTTGGCACCGCCCTCTAAACTTAGACACAGCGAGTAGCCTATGTTCATGGGTTTATCCGTTAAGCAATGGGACGGCTGACTCAGACAAAGAAAACTATGTTTAACAATCTTAAAGTGGACTTATTTATAAAAAGCCTACTTGTTTTTATGTATCGTCAAACTTAAGAGATAGTATGATGATTTTTGCGTGACTACAACTTCGTAGGGAAGTGGAAGAATTGTTTATTTTAACAGCGCACAAGTGATCTCCTTGGCCTGTGTCTACGTATACATTGTATACTTCAATGAATCCTGCCGTTGCGTCCCATGTTCAAAGAAATGCGCTAACACCTGCTTTTCAGAGGCGGAGAATTTTCACCACAAAACCAACTTGCGCTTTCCACCAAACAAACAGAATAGGTAATCACCCTCTCTTTACGAATCTCCTCTGATATGTTTGCGCGACACATCTCCCCTCGACCCTCCCATGTGTTCCATCAGCAGACAGAATAGCGTTTAGCCATGTGTGCACTGCTCGTACATACAACGACATGCGTAGATTGCGACAACGTGATGGCTAAAACAGGCGCTCACACGTCAGTGCGTCGGGCCCTCCCTCTCTGAAATGAAACGAACATGTCAACGTGTTCAGCACTATACAACAATATGTCAGGTACAGTGTGTGTTGGTGTGTTCCCAGTGTTCAGCCTATCTTACCTCCAGTAGACAAGCACAACCAACAGCATTATGAGGCAGAGCAGGGTGAGGGCAGACACTACGATGAGCGGCACAATCCACACCATTCGGCCCATGCCAGGAGAGGGGTTTCTGTTGGAAATATCGGTCCTGTCTGCAGTACACAATCATACACAAACACTTTATAAAGCTACACAAACACTTCACCCATATCCTGCACCACACTGCTGAAAGCTGTGCTTGTGCGGTTGCAACTAATGTTCCAGACATTTTTTTTTAGGAAACTGCCAAAACGCCCCCTCTACTCCTTCCCTAAAGCTCCTAGTCTCCTAGCTGACCCAGGCGCAGATTACAGATGATCTGGGTTTAAAAACGTAACCAGTGAGCTGGGGAAGAAAGTTGGGATTCTGCGTGTGCTATAACTGGGGCGATATGAGCCCCAGAGTAACACCTACAGTGCTGTGTGGAGCACATTCATTAATACACATCCTTGACTAGCTTGAAGCCATGCCTTTTTTACTCACTTTGTCCTTAGCGACGTTGCACATTGTGTGAGAAAAGCAGGCACAGCATTATTTGATCGGGTACACCCTTGTGTGCAGACTAAAAGCTTTGTCAAACACATCATTTATCCTCAGAGAAGATTAAACATGTATGATGTATTAGCAGAAATTGCCATTTTTAAGGAAAATATCCCCCCAAGATAACTCCTTTTTAGCATATGCTTTCAAGTGTGCCTTGAAGCACCAATTCTCTGATGGTAGTGTAAATTGTGCCTTCAGGTCTTATGTTGCAGCAGCGCTTCAAACTGTAGCTGTACAGAACCTTGGCACAATGATGGTAAGGCACAATATGGCTATAGGTACAAGGCTACAGGTACTCCAGTGGTATACAGCACCCATATGTAATGTTTGAAATGCCACAGCCTACAATAATGTGTCCGTTTACAGGGAAAGGCTAGAGAAACCTAAGAATGACATAAGAGAGCTAGAGTGGAACTCTGTTGTGACAAGAGTTTACAAACTAGGTTTCAAACAAAATCATTTCAATAAAGCTGGTTAAAGTGCTGACCTTCATCGAACTGTGCTCAAAATATATTCAAAAGAATATCTGTGTAATTCAAGAGAATGTTTCTGAGACTGAACACAGTGGTTTGGGCTCAGAGGGGTTACAAGGCAAATGAGCGGGAGTGTAAAGGTTAAAGAGTTGACTAACCTGTACGGACAGAGAAAGGCCACAAGCTCTTCTCATCGCCCATTTTAGGAGAGTATGTAGAGTTGTAGGGAACCTGTGTGCCTCCTGTCTCACTGTAGGACTCCACAGTGGACACAATGAGATCTACTTGTCCGGATGATGGCTCTTCCCCGCCACTAGGGGGTGCTGCAGTGACTACGCCCAGCCCTTTCTCCTTAGCCGTGGACGCCGGTGTGGGAACGGAGGGCTCTCTAGACGTGGTCGCGTTCGCTTGACCCTCCACATCATCGGGTCCGATTTTGTTCTTCCTCCTTTTCTCCTGCTCTCCCTCGTCGTCCACATCATCATCATCGTCGTCGTCGTCTTCCTCCCCACCCTCCCCTTCTCCCACTGGGGGGTTCTCTTCGGCGGGTGCGTCTGTGTCCCAGCCTGCGCCCTCCGTGTTGGCACTGGTGGGCTGGGGGCCGTGAGAGGGGCTGGGGTTGGGGCTGGCCTGGGTGGGCCACACTGAGCTGGGAAGGGAAGACAAAACCCCCCCACTGAAGCCTAGCCCCGCCAGTAAGGTGCTGGTCAACACGGACGCCACCGTGGCCTGGTTGCCACTGGAGGAGGGTTCCATGCCTGTTGCCATGGAGACGAAGGAGAAGGAAAGGCCCGAGGAGGTCCACGTGGAGGAGCCAGAGCTGATGGGAGCCATGTCCGCCGAGGACACCGGGGAAACGGTGGGCTGAGCAGAGGAAACCTCAAGTGGTTACAGCTCATACTCAAATAGTCTGATGGCAAGTGTGCTGCCACCTACTGGTCAACTTACCATTCCAGTTTTCACTATACGTGATCCTTCAAATATTCTTGTTGTATTTGCTGATAAAGAAAGCCATACAAATGACAAATTAAACAGAAATAATGCCAAACATCCTGCAACAAAACATTCACATACAATAATATGTAGCTTGTGATAAATAATGTATTAATGTTTTGCTTTTTAATGAAATTGTATTTAATTTCATCGGCAAACACGTTAACATTGTTAACATTATTCAAAGTCGGTATAAGAAAACAAGATGGATGGTGGATATTACAAAAGGTTTCCTCCAAAGGACAAGCAGAATGGAAGCCCCAAGGACCCAAGCAGTTGTTCATATTGCCTTGTGACTGACCTCAAGCTATTCTACAAATGTAATAATGTGCATCTATAGGAGGTAGGTGAAGTGAATGGAAGATGTCAGACCTCTGAACAGCAGCGTTTGGCTAAAGTCGCTGCGCATATCGTGCTGACACACGGCCTGCACTCTGAACAGGTACAGGACGTCAGGGGACACATTAGCAATCACAGCTTTCTGCAAAGAAAAGTACACACACACACACGCACACTACGTAACGCTGGAACAAATAGACATGAATATCGGTACTGTATTTTAACAAACCCTTGCACGCAACAAGAAGGTTGAAACCTGTATTTTGAAAACCCAGAGCTGCCATTTGATGTTTTGTGCAATTTGCATCTGACATTTCTTATGATAAAATGATCTTCTGAATAGACCCCCATCTACAGTAGCTAGATTTCTAGTTCTAGTAGTTTAGAGTGGTTTTCAATTGATTTGTCTCTCTTGGTAGAAAGAAAGTGGTTCAGGAAAATGACAGATTGAATATTGAAATGGAAATTAAGTGAGTGGAAAAAAACAGGGCAATTGGGGAGTGGGGCGGGGGGGCTTTTTACGTGACAAATGAGTTATAGACTGATTGTGTTTAGAACACACTACAAAACTACAGAACTACAAAGCAGGAGTGATCAATCTCTTTCTAATGGCATCTTAATGGTAGCATGTACTGAATCTGTATCTAATTACATTTTATAACCTATTTCTAAGCACAAACAGAAGCCCTGCTCACTGCTTATGTTTCAATACGGACACACGTGGTTATAGAGGGAGGGGTACAGAGCCAACACAAACCCGTGTGCTTATAGAGGGAGGGGTACAGACTGAGCATGCACCAGCTGCTCTCAGGCGGGGGAGGGGCACTCACTGAATTTCAAACCAAAACAACGATGTTTTGGTACTGGTGGTTTCATCCACATCCCGAGGAACTAATTGGCAGAGAAGAAACGGCCCACCAGGATACATTTCACACACCTTTATCAAAGCCTGTGTGCATGATATACCGGCCCTGCAAAATGTCTATTTCAAGCCAGGTGAGATGGGGGAACAGTCTGAACCATCACAGCAACAGTCACATCCAGAGTCCATCAGCAGCTGCCATAGACACTGTCACAGATCCTCACACATGGATCTGAGACCCACCGAGCCAATCAAAGCTGCTTAAACCACATCAATCTAAACCACACTACATCCAGGCTATTCCCTGAGGCCACCTTTGTCTCTGATGGAGGTCGTTTCTAATATTGCTCCTCTCCAAACACAGACAGCATGTGGGCATAGAGGAAGGCCCTTTAGCCCCAGAGCTCATTTTGATAGCATATTAAAATAACATATGAATAACAATAACATAATTTTCTTTCTTTTGTTCATTTATGAGTACGAAGTTTGGTAAAAAAAAAAGAAAAAAGTGAAAAAAGTAAATCATTCAAGTACATTGTACAGTGTGTGTGTGTACAACCACTTGTGTAGTTTTATCAAAAGTGGTTCTCAAGGTGATGTTTCTCAAGTGGTATATATTTTATAAAAAACTTTTTTTTGCATCAATATTTTCCCATCAAGTGTTAACAATAAAATATCAAGCCAAAAATAAGCAGGTCATTTTAGTTTTTGCACTGTATTAGTTTATTTTATTTTATTTTTTAAAATAGTAACTGCACCATAGATTTTGTGTTTTAGCTGTAAACTCCATAATAGTACTGAACTGTGATGAGTCACATAAATGCTGACGTTAATATTGACCAGTTTTGAAGTTCCATTTTAATAAAAATCTGCCTTGTATCTGTTGAAAATGGATATACACGTCATATCCGTTAAAAATAGCTTGAGGACCTTGCTGGTTTATGAGATTTCTTTTGGAGCACTCATACGTCATCAAATTCAAATTAAAATATTTAGCGCTAATAGGGCCCAATCACAGAGCTGGGGTGAAGATACACTATGAAGCATGTTGGGTTGACAATATGTTTGAGGACATGGCCTGGGCTAGCATACGACTTACCAAAGTGTGGTCTCCAGATTTGGTGAAGGTCTTCTCGTTCGCTATGTCACTTTTCACCCAGCTGTAGGACACCATGTAGCTGGTGATTGGCGGGTGGTAGATGGTCAGGGGGCGGGCCCAGCTCACCAACAGCGCTGACTGGTTTAGAGGCTGGATCTTCATGTTTACTGGGGCACTACTGCACACTGCAGCACCACACACAGAACAATGGAGAGACACAGAAACACATCCTCTGTAAAAACCTCACAGGCTAAGTAAACTGCATACATACAAAAAGAAGCATTCAAGCAACCGGGGTCTGTACACGCCACGGCCTCACATGAGAAGGGGTCCAATGAGCCATACATAACATGTGTGTTGGGGTAGGTGTCTGACCAGGGTTCGAATTACGCTGAAGCCCGGAATGGCCCAGCCCCCTTCATACTGGCCAGGACATCCCTAGTTAAATTTGAAATCACAATCTGGAGGGGCATTCATATATTTCCGTTTGTGGTCGTGTTGTGCATATGAACTGTCAAGAGCATAGAACGTGTGGCAGAGCCCTGCATACTGTAGGTACATAACAGCAGCTCATTTAATAGCCTGCGCGCCTGGCCTGTTCAACATAAAAATAAAAACCCCACTAGTTTTGCGTAAATTTTAGTGCTCATGTTCACTTTGTGTTAGCCTATAACGTCATGTTCCAGGTGCAGAACCAAGGTGTATTCTGCTCCAGTCCTGAATAGTATTTATTAGGCTTGGAGATTGTCCAGTTGCCGTGACTTTCATGTTCATCGTGCCGCTCCTTCAAATCACTACTCTAAACAGTTAAGCCACACTATTTTTGTGCTAGACTATATTGTGTCTAGCTAGCGGGGGAATGTAAAAGTATGAATTTCTGTGTTTAATTTGTGAAAAGCAAACCACATATTTGGAAATGGGCTTATAAAAGCTTAATGTAAGATCTATGTAACATAGCCTATGTCGAAGTCCTTAGAAGGTAGCCTATAATATAATTACTAATATGCCCTCCGCATGTAGAAAAGGCACAAATTGGGGCAATTCACAAATTCACAAAAATGCACAAAATTAAGTGTTATACTCTCAAAATGTCCTGGGGGAATACCACCAGAAATACTACTACCTCTCCCCCTCACCAAAACACCATAAGTAAGGTGGGCGTCTCGGGGAGATGCAGGGTCATTCAAACACTTGTCCGTATGCACCAAATGGATATTCACCGTTTCAAAAAGTAACTGACAAAAATTAAGCCTTGGCAGAGAGGATGCGTGTGTGGGTAGAATGTAGCTAGCTAGTCAAGAACTTCCTTTTCTTGTCAGCATGTCGGCCACTGACTTGTTCAGCCACCGGCGGGAAAGAAGCGTCCAACATTAGCCTGACAAGTCTTGACGGGCATCAAGACTGACCTCTGCAGTACCCTGAGAGAGTCAATCTGCAGACATCTTTTTCTGTATTTCACCTCATGTCAAATCACCACATGAGGTTTTGCAGAGCACAAAAAACACTAAGGAGACATCGCAGCTTACGCTGAAACATAATTCCCAGCTTCTGATCTGTGCTTCCTCTTGGGGCACGTGTATGAGAAGAACCTTTGCACGTCAGCTAACCTCAAGATGGCAGTGCAGGCTGGATATTCAGTTGAAGGGTGGCTTTAAGAGCAACGGACACACACCATGGGGTTCGGAGCATATCGGGACAATTGCAGCCGGGAACCAATGACTGTCACCACAGTTTCCCCATTTACACATCACAGTGACTGCTATGGTGCAAATGATGTGTGATGTGTGAAATGGAAGGAGCTGGAAAGCAGAGGGGAAATCAGTAACAGACAAAGAAAAACAGTGAATAAATAGAGGTGTTGATAAGGTGTGACAGGTGTAATATGCAGCTTGGCCCCTGATGGACAGCCTTGGTCAACTTTAGGAGCCCAGCAACTGTCATTCAGCGGGCTTAGCTGCCACCACGGTGTGAATGCCTGCGGCCTGGTCTGTCAACACCCCCTCCCCACCAGCACCGCCAACACTAACAAGCAAGTTACATTAATAAGACCAATGTTGCTTGGCGTCAACCACAGTTCTGTGAGTGTTAAACTTGTGAAAATGAAAACAACTACATGCACACCTTGCTCATGGGTCAAAATGCACATTAAAAGAGGTAGGCCGACACTCTGATGATTGTTGTGATTATTGAGACTTGTTTTTCTAGACCACATGTCATACAGTATTCATTGGCATGCTTAACGGTACTTTGCAAACTGAGCTGTTTGGACAATTTTAATTAAATACAAATATTTAGTCAAGTAGCTTGGATGGATTACAACTACAATTCATTAAGGGACATGCTCCACAATAGGACTTTTAAATGTTTTAATTGTACTGGGCATTGCTTACAGCTACTGTGGAGTTTTATTACTAGATATTTACAACATCGTAGCGCTGGTAACACTAAAGACTATTAAAGTATTACGGCGACCACAGCAATCACTCTACCATCCCCCTGGGATCTTGACCGTTTTATTTCAGTACAGCTGTGGAGCTATCCTACTTCCCAAAGCATGCAGCAACTGTCTCTGCTGGCATTGATCTCTATCCCTCCCTATAGAGCACTTCTAATGCAACAGAATCATCTAATGCCTAGTCCAAAAAAAATTTGGATTTTCAGCAGCACTGTTTAAGTAGAAAATCTCTTTCCACATGAAAACGCAATTGCATGTTTTCAAGCTTGTGAAGAAAAATGATATAACGGTGCACAATCTGACGTCGTTTATCCTGTCTGCACATGAACAATGAATAGAGTTTTTCAAATATCTTCACCTTGGGAGGATTTTAGCTGAAACTCAATATTTAGTGACCGTATGTTTGCATGATAAAAGGCAAAAACGCATAGAAAAAGCAGTGTATTTAAAAATATCCGTGTACATGTGGACAATTTATTCTTTTTTTACATGTTACAATAATTTCAAAGCTCCCGTTTCTAATGTATGATGAAATCCTACATATAACTAGGAGCGTGGCATGAATCTACTGGAGGGACAGATTTAAAGTGAGCTGTTAATATCAACTCCTTGCTCTCTATGTATGTCAGTAAGTCTGTATGAGGTGGAAAGAAGAGAGTGAATAAAGGGTATTTCTCATAGAAACGTAATCCACAGGGCCTCTTTAACTGACTGGATGGATGCCATATTGCCTAGTATCAACCCCGCTCAAGTGTCATTGAGGGGCAAGCATAGAAAGAATTTGCCTACGAGGATCAATAAAGAATTACATTATTATTATAAATAATTACCGGAAAAACGAAATGGACCTATATACTTCGTGGCGACCTCCAAGGTACCTCAAACGAAAAAAAATGGGCGGCCATTCAGTGCTAATGGCCCAGGAGCTCTCATACCTGAACAGCGCTAACGGGAATGGCCGGGTGATGGACTGTATCATTAAGATGTGGCCCTGGATCTCTCAATATATACATGCAGTGATGCCATTTACCACCATGTAACCATCACACACCTAACACAGCCGTGACAGATGTTACCTCTGGATATAAGATGGACACTTGCTACGTGAAGCACCTCCCATAAAGAATGCCTTTTAACATAGAGACATAAAGAGAGGGAGGGATGTGGGGAGGGGGGTAGGGAGGGAGAGAGAGAGAGAGAGAGAGAGAGAGAGAGAGAGAGAGAGAGAGAGAGAGAGAGAGAGAGAGAGAGAGAGAGCGAGCAGGCATAGAGCAGGAAAATGGATTAATTGGCCCAACACTCGTTCTGCCTACTCACATAATGCCACAAAAGTAATTTCACAACTTCATTTGTATGGGTCTATATTAGCTGTGCTGCATATTAATGATGATTGCTGATCTCGCCTGTTACAGTGCTCCAACTTCATCATTCACATTCCCAATCAATTCTCTATGCCAGACACAGAAGACACCCTTTAAAGACACTCTCTCTTCACTAGTATTAGTTCCTGTTACCGTTCATTCAGAGCATGCTCAGCAAGAGGTACACTTTAAGAGACAAGAGATTTAAAAATCTATTGTGATCCTATGAGATTATAAACGCATGTGTGGTGTGCCAATGGGCGACTAACGTACGATTCCCTGTGAAGGCTGCAGGTTTACCTCTGGAAGCTTCGGTACTCTGAGGGCCTTCCCCCACATCCATCACGTCTTTCTTCCAGGCGTCTTTCACGGCCGATTTAAAGACCACTCTCTCGCCCAGGTCCTGCAGAGGGCGATAGTTGTTCCTCAGGTACTCCACAGATTTGACGTGGTCTTGCTGCTCGGTGGTGAAAATGGAATAGAAGGCCTCCAACTAGACAGAGAGACATTGCAGAATGACTTTCACCGTCACATCGAGGCTTGCGTACGTTGAGTGTGTGTATTTGTGTGCTGCCAATCATGCCACATACGCCAGGCACAACAGAGGGCCAACAACGACAGGCACATACGTGGTGCAGGCTGCTCGGCTACCAACGGGGGTGGAACTTTTCCGTGGAGAAGAATTTATAGCGATCGATTGCTTTGAATGATCTCCTGTAGCGTTCCGCAATGACTACGCATTACAGACGACCTGAAATCAATGAGTCCTATGTGTACTTGGAGAAATTACTTACAGGTTCATAAAACACAGTCTGTGACTGCAGCAAGCGTCGCAACAAAGGCACAGCGGATGATTTGGCATAACTGGTGCCTCAATAGAGAAACAAACACAAGAAGGTAAAGGAATTGTGCGTTGCTAGGAGCGCCAACTCGCATCGAACACGCAGTATATTCAACCATCTACACGGGTGAAGGATAGACACTCCCCTATAAATCCACGTTATTCCAAACATGACGGACCGTTAAATCAGTGAACATTTGCACACATGACCAATTTAATTGCTTAATAATCCGTTCCCTGGGCAGAGGCAGAATTAGATTTGAGACCCTACAGCCCTACAACTGTTAGGTGAGACCATCAGCGTGATAAGCATGTCACAGCCATCTCAGACCCGCTATCATTCAAGTGCCAGTAATTGTCTGCACCTTTCTGCTTAATCATCCATATATATAGGCAATTATGGTGCGATATGCAGAGGTGAGCAGTTGGGTGAGTAGGAGTGGAGATTATAAAAATGCTTATGCATAGCCACTATCTGTGGTCAATGTCAGTGATTCTCTAAGCGAGGGTCATGGACCCCTATCGGGTACAGAGATTCATTTGAGGGAGATTTCAAGACTCCAAAATAATCTTGTTTAAAACCCCTAGGGACACATTTGTATTTAATGTAGTGACGTGTTGAAACAAAAATGGTGAAGTGATTTTAGCAAAACTAACGAAAGCAAATGAAAATGCTAGTATTTGATTATTTCTTTTTAGAGATGTTCTGACCCAGGTAAGCAAAAATGTTGACAGAGAATAACTCCTGGTAATCCAATTTGAATAGCCATAGCATCATCCTTCACTATGGACAACAGTGTACAAGCCAAACACAGCAGTGTTTACCTTAAGCTTGAACCTACAGTAGTGGTATGTTTAAATTGATTGTGATGAGCTCCCACAGAAAAACACAATGGGGCCCTAGCTAACTGTTCATGTCCACATGGGTGTGGACAGCAGATTAAGGGGTTGATCATGCTAAGTGCCTGAGCCCTCACTCTGTGTCAGCCAATCACAGCAGCTCTCAAGTGGAGGAGGAGCATGCACTACCAACGAGCATTGTACTGTACTGCTGGCTTCAGCCAGTGCAACAGATCTTTAAACTAGTTATACCTCCTAATGCAATGCTGCAGACTAAATGCCATGCGTGTGTTTGCGTCATGCACATACCTGTGAGTAGGAAATGTACACAGGCTTGGAGAAGATGATCCACTCCACTACTTTGCTACAGGGCGGTGTAGTCAGGGAACCAGCATAGCGGTAGTAACTATCCAGTGAAGAAGGAAGCAAGTCTCTCAGAATGAAGGACTTGAGACTGGTCTCCTTTTCTGGATAGGACGGGTACACAGGGAGCAATCATGTCAGCATGGGACAGCACACACATTATTTACAGACTTTATCACCCATCGATTAAAGCGCCGCTCAACGTTTACACCATTTCATTTCACACGAGCAGTGACATTTTTAATGCTATCTTAAAGGCTCCCTCAGTGGAATAACGTCTGCTCGTTCCTGCATCTATCTGGCTGGATCTCAGTATTGAGCGGCGGCGAGCAGCGGGCGCGGGGGGAAGGGGGTGAACTAAGAGAGAAGCAGATATAAAAGCCTGCTCTGACAACTGATCCATCGCCTGGTGGTAGCAAGCTCTCTGCTGTAGATCTTAAGACAAGCGGTGGTGAAGAACTAGGATTAGAGCTGCAGACAAATGATTACAGGTGCTGTTCTGTTCTCTGTGATCGGCAACCTGAGAGCCACAGGTAACACAACAATAAAGGAGGCACCCCTCGTTTCCTGTGCAGCCCCTGCATTCTGAATGTGTTCTCCCTGAATTGGAAATGCAGTCCGAAATCGCCAAAATGGGTTTTTTGACAGGGCAAAATCCAACAGTTGTACCCTACAATACAGTTTGGCCGTGCTTTAAGGCTGAGAAGCACCAGACTTCACAGCCTGGTCAATTCTGCAGTACATGATATATAGGAAATCTATATTTTGCCATAGCTCACGATATTTAAGTGGTGGTAAATCATCTTCGCTGTGAACACTCTTGTGAACATTCTCATTTCATGTAAGCTCACCTTTTGCCTTATAACCCAGTATTAGGTTACATTACCATTACCATTTCTAAATAGAAATAGAATGACAAATGCTATGTTATGCATATATTATGAAAATAAATGCACTTGCAAATTATATACGGCCACAATGTCGATACCTTTGCAATATTGATATTTTCTCCCATCCCTTAGTGTTGACTGCATTTGACAGGAGAACTAAAGGTTCGCAAGACTCTCTGTGCCTCATTTTTACCCAGCATGCCAATTTCAGTATTCACAACCTCTCTTCGCTCCGTCTTCAGACGGGGTACGTGCCCTATCGCTCATGGGCTGCAGACACGCTGACGGATGGATGGCTGTGCTTAACGAGCAAGTGGAAAACCCACCGACCTAACAGGGGAGGAGACTAGAAGCATTAGGCAGCTAGCAAGGACAGAAAAAAACAAAAAAGACTCCATAACCCTCACCACACCCACCTCTCGCTTTGCAGCGTGAAGCTCCAAGAAAAGAAAAGCTTGCCGTTAATGATCATAACCAGTGACATTGCTAGGCTACAGACGTTTCCATCCAGCTACACGGAATTCTTTTGAGAATAAAAGTGAAGGGGACAGAAAAAACTAAGGTGGAACGCCGGGGCTCGATTGGGCCAACACTGGCTTATTAATCAGCATACAGTAAAGTGCTACCCAATAACTCGTCTTCCTCGGAGTGTGTGCACGCACGCACGCATGCACGCATGTGCGCACTCACACGCACGCACGCACAGAGGTTGTGTCAGTGGCAGGTTGTGACAGAAGTCGTGTCCCTGGGAACAGAGCTGCCATGACTCCAGGGGAGTACAGCAGCAGGCTCAAACACATCTGGCTGGGCTCTGGCGGTGACAAGGCATCCGCATCCTCTGATTGAATAAAATACGCCTCTGTGTGGCACAACTCCCGGTGGCACTAAACATTAATAGTTAAGCTTTGGTCTGTGGGAAACGTGCGCGTTGCTGCGAGCTTGAAATGCAGTGTTGACTAATTGCAGCTCAAACGCAATTAACGCTTCTGTCTATTCTTGTAGAGCTCAAAGAACAGGAGACCTAGCGAACGCTGGTATTTGCAGAATCTCCTTTTGATGTGAATCTCCACTCTCGGCCCGTGTTTAGTCTCTCATTTGGGATTAAAATTAAGGCCAAGGTTAAGTATCTTCCAAGAGCTTAACGGAAGAGCCGAAGAGGAAAACTTTGTGGTTTGCTGGCAGCGAAGGGCAATATGTCTGCACTGTCATCTTGCATTAACCTTTGAAAATGTACACCCCTCAATTACACTATGCTGCCCCACACGCACACAGGCCCACAAGTGTGGGCGGCTGTAGAGTCAAACCAAAACAATGTTGTTGTAACAATGGCAATTGAAGACACAAATCGAGGAGTGTGCTTTTAAAATGGTGTTACAGCAGCGGCGGTGATGTTGATTTTACACAAGATATAGCTGGCTTACCGTATTTTAATGTCTGTGTCAGGCCTTTATAAACTACTGGTTCATACAATATTGGCAAAATCCAAGTTATGTTTTTTGGAATAAAGCTACATGCCTAAATTAACAAAACAAATAAACACACTATGGCACCTGCATTTTACTGTTTGCAAATGGCAGTGAATTTACCATGTGAACTACATACATCCCAAAAGATTTTCCTTTTCAATTCCCCTTGAGGATCAATAAAGCTTCTAGCTTATCTCTATGTTGTTACATACCATGGTGTACCACACCTTTGAGTCCCTGGATGATAGGATCCACGGCTGGATTGTCCTTCAGGCCAAGCTGTAGGAAACACAGGCAGAAATTCATCAAGGATAGTGTGGGATTAACAAAACAATTTCAAAGGAAAATTACCAAACAGTAACAGTTTATTTTAATTAGGCTGGAAAAGTGATTATACCTGCGTATTGACCACTGTGACTTAATTTAGCGATTTGCCCTGTGTTGTCATAAAATGCTGCATAGGATACCTTTGGAAATTGGTCACGAGACGCGATTGCGCCGTGTATGTTCAAGTCACTCTTAAGCTTCCAACAGACTTCTAAATCATTTCACTGTAATTGCAAAAATTGCTGCAGGCGTAGCTTTGTCCATCATGGAAAGGCTGCGAGCAGAGCCTGCTTCCCTAACAACTCTTATTTCATTCAACACTAGAAGCGCTAGTAGACATGTAAGGCAACGTTGTGGTTTGAAATGATTGAATCAGTGTACGTCCCATTTCTATGTTTCCACAGCTTTTCCTAAATGGCGATACAGCACATGCTAGCATTGTGAACATTTCAATGCTGTGCTTACATATATCTATGAGTTTTTCCCTAGGAGGAGTAGGGAGATGTGTTGTTGAATGCCACACCACATTACTATACAGGAGGAGTAGGGAGATGTGTTGTTGAATGCCACACCACATTACTATACAGGAGGAGTAGGGAGAAGTGTATCTTTAAAGCACAGTCCCATGGGGCAGTATACATTATTTACCTGCACGAAAGCTAGAAACATGCAAAGAGTCATGTGAGGGCTAGGAAATACTAACCTAATACTATAACTTTGATTATTCTGCATTAAAAACCTTTACCTCGCTTTAAATGTATTCATTTGTGATGATTGTATGGCGCTGCAGACATAACATTGGCCAGCAATGATTTTGTGAAGCCGGTGTATTTTTTTGAGTGGATTATTTTTCAAGGCCATTTGTTTATCAGTTGTCTTTCATTACGGACAGCAACACAAAGTCTTATCAGTTACTGTTGATTGTTAATATATTTAGCTAACTGTGTACAGTCCCACACCCTATAATATTCCCAATGTCCTACTTAGAGACAAGACTAGACAAAACAGGCTTGGGACACAGGGACCAATCTTACTTTTCTCAACATTAATTCAGGTCATTTGGAAGAGAATAATTACGTACTCCCGAATGCTGAATGTGGTTATAATATGAGCACCTTAGAGGCCATTAAGAGACCCGCAGGGACCACAAAAATAACGTCTCCTCATCGATTAGGTATGGTAAATCTGTGCCAATGTGAGAGCGTGCGTGCGACCGTTTAAAAGCCCTCATACTGTAAGCTGCAATTCAGCGAATTGTGCGTGGTGGTGCTAATTGCAGTAAGCGATAGGGCTGTCAGGACCCAGCGGAGGCATTTAGGTCCTCATATACACATGGTCCGTCAGCGTCTGGGTGTAGACCTACATTACCAACACCTGTGTCCCCATTTCCTGCTTTTCTTCCTAAAATAATGACCCAGGGCTATATACTCTCAAAGCGCAATATTGCTTCTGGATGGCTAACGGGTTATCAGTTGTGTACATAATGCTAAAAGAAGCACAGAGTGAACTTGGCCCTGTGTAATTAGTCCTGTTTTAATGTGGGAAATGTTGTACGACGAGGGCTTATGTAGTGCTTCACGGGTGTCACAGAAATGAGGACTGTTTGGGTCATTATGAGACTTTGACTGCATCCATAGATAGATTCTTTATGTATATTTATACTACGCCACTACAGCCAAATGTAAAAATCAATATAAAGTGTACAATATAAAGAACTCTTCTACAGTGTTAAAGATTATTATACTTTGATAAAAACATTTTTAGTATTCCACTATACCCAAAAAGAATCACTAACAAGTATCAACGCACCAAATGTTTTGAACAACAGTGGCTAGAGACAATAATTATTTATGAATATAATATTAAGTTAGACATACAGAATGGAAGGCAACGACCAGACTTTCCAGAAGAGGGGTGTTAACGCTTTGGGAAATCCAGTGGAGAGAGGTAGGGCTTAAGGGGTAACAGCAAAAGATCACTTGCTCTTTGACTCTAGTTTCTCCTCCAACATAATGGCTCCCTGAGGACAGACAGCCAATAGACCAACTCCTCGCTTTTATTTTCACCGCCGCACCACCTTGACTCACACGGATGGTATTCTGGCTCCTCCAGGAAAACGCAGTGTACACCTGTTATCTGCACTATTTTGCTATACCTCAAAGAAGACTGCCATGGCAGCAATGATGCGTCTCTCCTTAATGGCGGCACCAAGGCTGTCAAAGTCATCGGAGTTGTACAGGTAGATCTGCATCTGAAAATAAGCAGCAGAAAATTATGGGTATTACAAATGGACACCAAAAGCTAGCTTTTATCGGTGTCCAACATTTGGAATTGATGGAACCTGCTTCTAGGGGCATAAAAGTAGGGTTTATTTATCACACACAAATCATAATCTCTGTGAATCCTCTTTCTGCCCCTTCACTCAGATCTCCAGTGCAATATAATATCCCATTTCTAAATACTGTGGTCCCTACAGGAAAAATCATGTGGGGAGGAATGACGGCTGGATTATACTCTTTTCATGCAGGGAGATCTAACAGCGTGACACGCCTCTAATCGGCGCTCCAACTGCCTCTAATCAGGTACGAAACATTTTCTGAATTCACAATGCTTTCGATGAGCACTTTATGATTTCAGAGTATCCCAATGAGCTTCACATTTCAAATTGAAAAATTACCCATGGTCAGAAATATTAAGGCTGTGCTGATCAGGGTTTTTGGAGGGATTTCGAGTTCAAGCTGTGTTTCTACAGGAAACCCCAATACAAAAAAAAAAATCATCTTTATTTTTACTTTAATACTACTATTTTACTATATTAAAAAAAAGATGTTATAAAAAAGATGATTTTCCTATTTATATGATCTATAATAAAATATGCCCAAAATATGCCCAACCTTGAGCTGGTTATGCAGACAAGAGAGAAACATGGAAAAAATGTATTCAGGATTTTAACCCATTAATAGGTCTACAGGTATGCGTAGGCCCATAGTATGATGAAAGAACTGACTAAATCTTGTTTTGAGTTGTCTCCTGTTCAATATATAGTCAATGATTGTGAGCCACTTATGATTTTATTTGTATTAATCCCAGCCTTGGCAATGCGTTTCCAATGTGTGGGGTGGATCTTTATGGGATGAGAATCCTGCCACAATTCGAAACCGAAAAAATAAGGTTTGAAAGGTCGTAACTTAGAGTGTGAAACCT
>JAODUE010023874.1:20000-23116 GCA_027564755.1 Amblyopsis hoosieri | reverse complement strand
CACAGGAGTAGGATCTCTTATTTACAGGGGTAGATTGAAAATAGTTTAGTGAGAGAGAGAGAGAGAGAGAGAGAGAGAGAGAGAGAGAGAGAGAGAGAGAGAGAGAGTCATAGTCAGAGAGAAAAATAAGGGATAATATTTCATTAAAGCCACTGGTTAAAGCCCAGCCCCTTTTGAATATGTAAATGTGTCAGGCACAAGGGAAGGGATAATAACTGGGGAGGGGGGATGAGCGAAAAAAAGCAGGGAGGGGAGAGAGGGAGAGAGAGCAAAGGAGGAGCGCAGATAAGTGAGTGAGCGATCAAGAGAGAGAGCGCGCGAGCGAGAGGCCGTTCTGAATCGTGAGTGGCTTACGACACTCAGTGAGGAGAAGGTGCGTCTGCAGGCTGCCGGAGCTCTATTCTGCTGCGTGGGATCGAGCGCTCCTCTCCTGAACCCCGCCAACCATCCACCAACCGCCGCCCCCACCTGCCCAGCGGCGCGCACCCTCGACAGACCCTCTCCATACAGAGACCCCGGGGGAGAAACGGAGGAAGGAAAACCAGCCAAACCGGAGCACTGCCCGTGCCAAACCAGGACTACCACTGCACGATTAAAAAAATAAAAAATAGAATACAAATAAAATAAAATAGAATGAATGAATAAATAAAAAAATAAATAAATAAATGAAAGCGACGCAAAGACGCAAGTCGTGTCCACTTTGAGTCTTTTCTGCACTCCTCCTTCTGAAGAACGGGAAGAATGGCTAGTCACGGATCTAAACAGCGCTGGCCAGCATCAAGCCACGGACGGTAATTTCTGCTGACAGATCTGCAGGAACTTTTAGCACGGGGACGCGGTGAAGAGAGAGAGAGAGAGAGAAACAAGAAGGGAAGACGGTTATTTACCACCACCCAAAAAAAAAAGAGAAAAAAATAACGATTCTCCTTGGTGTTTTCTCCGCCTCTCCCTCCCTCTCTCCGGTTTTCCTCTCCTTCTGTTCATTGCAGCAGAGGACTGCGGAGGACAGCGAGCAAGCGATCGAGCGAGCGGACAGTGCATGCCGACCGGGAGGGGGGTGGGGGGTGGAGACCAACACTTCCTACCGCCTCGCTGAGAGCTAGTTGGATTCCTTCTCTTTCCCCCCTCTTTCACTTGAGGAGAACTGAGACATTGTACGCCTGCCAAGGATCGGGTGTCCACTGAAAAGAGGAGAAGGGAGGCGGGGGCCGATTTGAGTCACACTGGGGGTCTTTTTTAGCTTCGTACATAATTAGTGTCGGGGGGGCGCAAAAGGAAAGCCGCTGAATGGAGGTTGTCACCCTCTGGATAGGGGTGAGTAGGAATCTTTGCGTGTGAGATTCAATGAAGACAGCTTTTTACCCTTTCTGCTCTGCTCCCCCCAGACGCCCCACACTCACCCACCCACTCCACCAATTGATCTAACATGAGAAAAAAGACTTGCGCTCTATCCTCGCAAATTCTCGCCAACCAGGACGGTCACCCTGTGAGCAAACTGACGTAAGCGCTAAACGTGGCACAGACAAAAGCGGAGACGGCTGGGGAAAAGAATCTAAAACGATCGCCTTTTCCCCCCGCAAAAGTCTCAGTTATGACGTGATAGGCGCCAAAATAATATCCAGAGCGGTTCAATGGACATTTTCTCTGCAACATCCCTGGATATTTACGCTAATGGATTTCCTTCTAATTGGTCTGTACTTAAAGTGGCCGCTGAGAAAGCCCCCCGGGTTGATACTGTGTTCCCTGGCCATTTTCCTCAGGACGGTTCCCTTAGCCCAGGGGGTTTGTCCACGGCTGTGCCGCTGCGACAGCAAGCTGCTGTACTGCGAGGGGCTCAACCTCACAGACATCCCCCGCAACATGAGCAGTGCCATGGGCTTGTCCATGAGAGAGAACAACTTGACGGAGCTGCGCGAGAGCCATTTTGCTGGCCTGTCGCAGCTCACCTGGCTGTACTTGGATCATAACAACATCGACTTGGTAGAGGAGGGGGCCTTCGAGAGACTACGGCGAGTCAAGGAGTTGGACCTGAGCAGCAATCGGATCGAGAGTCTGCCCAACGCCACCTTCAGGCCACTCCCAAACCTGCGCATTCTGGACCTATCGTACAACAGGCTGCAGTCACTGGAGCCTGACCTGTTTCATGGCCTTAGGAAGCTCACCAATTTGCATTTGCGCTACAATGCACTGAAATTCGTGCCGGTACGCATCTTCCAGGACTGCCGGAGCATGCAGTTCCTGGACCTGGGCTACAACCAACTGCAGAGTCTGGCGCGGAACTCCTTCGCCGGGCTCTTCAAGCTCACCGAGCTGCACCTGGAGCACAATGAGCTGGTGAAGGTCAACCTGGCCCACTTCCCCCGCCTCATCTCCCTGCGCACGCTCTACATGCACAACAACCGCGCCACCGTCGTGGTCAGCACCCTGGACTGGACATGGCACTTCCTGGAGAAGATCGACCTGTCGGCCAACCAGATCGAGCACATGGAGCCGCACGTCTTCGAGAGCGCGCCCAACCTCAAGGTGCTCATGCTGGACTCCAACCGGCTGTCCTCCGTGGACCAGCGCATGTTGGACTCGTGGCGCTCCCTGGACAGCGTGACGCTGGCGGGCAACGAGTGGGAGTGTGGCCGCAACATCTGCGCCCTGGCCTCGTGGCTCAGCGGCTTCCGGGGCCAGCGGGACAGCCCGCCACAGTGCGCCAGCCCCGACGGCGCCCAGGGCGAGGACGTGCTGGACGCCGTCTACGCCTTCCAGCTGTGCCAAGACCCGCCGTCGCCCGGGGCCACCGCCTCCGCGGGCGACCGGGCCCGGGGCGGCACGCTGCAGCTGGCGCCGTCCACCGCCGACTCCTACGAGGGCGAGGGAGGGGAAGCGCACACGGGCTCCTTCGCCGTCACGGCGGCCACTGACTTGGAGAGCACCATGCAGATCCACAAGGTGGTGACGGGCACCATGGCGCTCATATTCTCCTTCCTCATCGTGGTGCTGATGCTCTACGTGGCCTGGAAGTGCTTCCCGGCCGGCATACGTCAGCTGAGGCAGTGCTTCAGCAGCCAGCGTCGCAAGCAGAAGCAGAAGCAGAGCATGCAGCAGATGGCGGCCATCTCGGCGCC
>JAODUE010023874.1:0-15000 GCA_027564755.1 Amblyopsis hoosieri | reverse complement strand
ACCAACATCGTGGAGGGGAGAGAGGGGACGTAAACCTCTCACGCACCATCCGCCAGATGCCCTGCTTTACCCCCCCCCCCCCCCTTCGTGTCCTTAGAGATATCGGACGTCTGACCTCAACATTGTCACTCATTGGCCAAGATTTGTTGTTATTGGCCAGGTAGGAAATCTACCAAGCATCGGTGTGTAACTAATACAAATACTTTAAGTACAGGTTATACATTACATGTCTTCTTTTGTAAAACTCAGGGATTTCTAGTCGTGTGGTCAGATGTGTTGCCTGATGGCCGATAAAAGGTCTGGACTAATTGTAAATATGTTAAACGTCATTTAGCCCTTCTGGGGAAATAAAAGAATATATAAAAATTAGAAGAATATTTTCGCTCCAGGTGTGACAAAACAATAACAATAACAAAACATGTACAACAGAAACATAATGTTCAGCTCAAAGGGGAAAATTTTAATTAAGACGACATACTGAATATGGAGTGTTATGGGGCCTTTAAATTACTGGTTTATCATCTTTTAGATGTAAACTGACACAAATCAGTTAAAATAAAACGCTAAGGGTTGACAACAATTACACTTAGAGTTAGAGGTGAGGTGTTCATGCCGACAGCAATAACATTAACTAAACCTCATGTGGGTCCAGCATATAATATTATGCTATAATTACATTAATTATCCAGGGCAAATCTCCAGGCAGTCTATAGGTTTGTGCCCACAGCAACAATTACATTATTCTCCGGCAACACTGAATTAATAATCCTGACTTGTAAGAGCCTGTGTTCTTATCAGCATATGGTAAGTGTAGAAGTAGTGGCCTTGAAATGCTAAATATGATACATTAATTTGCAGCACAATATTAATTACAGTGATGAACACAAGGGAAGTGGCATTATTACACAGTAGCTCATTTCATGTTGGTATACTATATACATTTAATTGTTACCTTCATGATGTGCTGTAAAATATACATTTTGATTCCTTGTCTTCTCATCGTGATTATAGGATTATTGTTACTGTATGTTCATTTATCTGTGAGTCTGTAAATGAGCAGATGATAATATTGATATATGTTTTTGATGGATAACTACATGTAGTTTAAATTGTCTGGGCCATTGTGATCTTTCATCCGTACCTTACAGATGGACACTGATGCAACACGTGTTTTGCAACACTGGAAATAAATGGTGGGACACATGAGACCATGAGAAATGGCACTTTGTGTACACTTAATCTATTGCGGATAGCTTTGAAGAGTTATCCTGTATGTTGAGACCAACTGAACCTGGTTACTGCCAACCACAGTCAACCTGAACTCTGTGCGTGTGTGTGTGTGTATGCATCTTTGTGTGCGTGTTAATGCATCTATGTGTGTGTGTGTGTGTGTGTGTGTGTGTGGGGGGGGGGGGTATGTAAGACATAAATATTCAAATACTGTTACTCTATGTAGATTTTTTAGGATGGAAATACATTTGTAATTCTCAAGAGCAAAATTGACTATGTAAAAAATGCGTAAGAGCAAAACTGAAGATTAATGCAATTAATGCAAAAGTCAATGCGACATTTCGACAGCGTCATTTTGCATGGAAGCAAGCACACAGACATGGGCTCTAGTTAGTCACATCTCATCTGAATGTGCTATAAAGGAATCATCAATCATTCCCTCAAGCTCAACGTCACATTCATTTAAACACTATGGCTAAACATTATAGAGGTAACTGCACTGCATGACTGTTGCACCTTATTCCTTAATAATAAAACAAACAAACAAATAAAAAAATAGACAGCATTTATCATTTTCCATTTATCTGATTGTGTCAGGGTGAATAAATGGTATTCTATCCACTCGTGCTGCTCTCCCTCTCTCTTCCCTATCTGTGGGGGCAGATTGGCATCTCTCCAGTAGCCAATGAGATTGGCTGCATAAATGGAATTGCCCCATTCTCCGAGTGTCAGATACGCTACGGGAATATCATCACGGCTTATGACCAAAACAACAACACAAAGAAATCCACCGCTGTGCTCAAACGCACAAGCAATGCGATGATTCCTTAAGACGTGCTTTTTGCTCATTGCAGCTGTCAGAGCCTAATTAAGTTCTGCCAGAGGCTGCAAATTATACATAAAAGGTTGACTTACCTGTCATTGTAAACAGGGGACAGAGGGCGCCCGACAGAGCCGCACATAGAGAGAGAGAGAGAGAGAGAGAGAGAGAGAGAGAGAGAGCGAGAGAGAGAGAGAGAGAGAGAGAGAGTTACAAATGTAGACATTTGTCACCTTTATAAAGTGCAACTTTATAACATCACAGACGGTGGCTGTCTGTCTGGCTGGCTGGCAGAGCATTCAAAACACCCTGTGCTTCTACTGTTTTCTGCGTGCGTCTACAGCACTCGTCACACGATCACAGAGATCCCACTCAAAGGGCTGCCAGTGAACGAGATCAGATGGCCTGTGTCAGAGAACAAGGGGGCCTGGGCGAGGTGCATATGTATGTTGGGGGAGGCCGTGGTTACAGATTACAGCCCTGCAGTCGAGGGTTGCTAAAACTCAACAGTTGTCAACAGGCGTGATGAAACGGTACCACCAGTAACTCTCTCCGAAAAGTCAGCCGACTGTATTTATTGGAGGTTTCAGGAGGAAGGAGAAAGAAGATGAATGCGTGGAAGACTTTGCCGGGAGTTAAAGCCCATCTGTAGTGTGAAAAATGGCACCTCACTTCTTTTATTTGTTTATTTTTTGTTATTGTTTAATGCCAACCACCATCAGTATTATTCTCAATTCTTGATGCGATGGCCAATCTTAACCCAGACCTAGCCAATCGATGCTATACTCTAAACGCTATAAACCACACACACATGCACACACATACACACACAGTGTGTCAAAGTGCCATTTACTACAGCAACCCGTCTTGCAAGCCTGCATAACTTCTTTATAAGTTGCACTGTAGGGTTGGTTAAGGTTCAATTTAGTGTGACAATTGCCTTCTGTTTTGAAACTGCATCTGCTTGAATGATGACTGTGTCAGGCAGCCTGACAAAAAGTAAGGCTAGCCCTGCAGAGCTAGTCGATTCTAAAAAACATACTTTTTTATATTACATATACTAATATACACATTAGTATAAGCAAAAATGATCAGATTCAACTGACATTGTAGATCAATAACAGAAGTATTATTAGGCCTACAGTATATGTGTGAAATGTATTTCTTCCCTTAAGGGGAATAATATTATCACAGGCAACTAATTTCCAAGTAATACCTTAGTAATGACAAACCAGATTGTTACACACTTTGGTTCATTAATAAGGAAAATGAGATGTGCCTAATCTGCACAGCCGCAACAGAACCCTGAATTTTGGACAATACCAGGGCAAAGCATGGAGAATAAATGTGTTCAGAAAGATAGCTGAATCTTCATCTGCTGACCACATCGTACCAGCTAATAGTTTTATTGACAATAAAGATTAATTTGCAGAGATGAGGTTGTACACAGTAAGTGCGAGAAAGAAGCCTAGAGCTAAAGCTGTAAAGGTGAAAATAATTATGATAATAATCCTGATCGAGCATAAAGCTTAGCAGATTGCCTTCCTATAATAAAGCATTGTAGAGATATGAGACTTTGCAGTTTTTTAAAAGGGAGGCAATTGGATTCTGATATTATCCGTTGTGGTGGGAAACGTCTTAGTGCTGCCAGCAGAGAATCACAGTCAGCTACTTTATAATATGGCTGTTGTCAACAAGCTAACAATAAAAGAGAAAGCGGATTTCCTTAAATAACCTCCTCCAGTATCTTCGATACTAGTGAATGCACACACGCGGGCAAACACACACACACACACACACACACACAAACATGTTAGGTACTCAACATACACATTTTAATCCACATAAATGTACACTGCATGTTATTTAATGCCTCACTAAACGACAACAATTTCAACAGCCACAAAAAAGTGATCAATATTGATTATAATATGGTTAAGTCTTATAAAACATTTCTACTGTTTGAAACAAGTAGCTAACTAATGTTTAGGTAGGTATAACATTTATTCAGGCATATTTTAAAACTATATTCTCAAAAACAATTTTCTCCATTGAATATGATTTTGTTAGATATGTTCAATATACTACAGCAAATGTCTTAGTATAATATATAAACACTCAAAATGCAAGGCTCTATGAATGATGCAAATGTGACACCCCCTTTCCTTTACAATTACATTTGATGAAATACAACTGCAGAAATTATAGTGTAGATGGCTGTCCATTAATGTGCACTAAACGTGCACTAACCATTTAAAACTCTCATCTGGTTTGCATATATTTGCATGTAAGACAATGATAGGAATATCAATCATTGTATAACAGCAATACTCTTCCCTAAGATAGTAACAATATTTAACAATCCAAAACTGTCCATACATACTGTACAGTATGTATGGACAGAAATACTGTATTTGTCAGCAGAAACTCGACTGCTCTTCGTAGATGACCACACGTCTTAGTAAACTGTAATTGAATTGGAGAAATGCATTTGATTTATGAGAACTGAATGTGTAAGTTGAATCTTAAGTGAGGATCTAACACAGTTTCAGAGTAATTTAATTCAATTTCACAATATTACATTCAGTTTCAAGTTTATTAGAATTCAGTTCCAAACTAACAAATATAATATTCAGATGCGGTTTTTCAAAGCAATTATTCAAGTTGAGCAATTGAAATTACATTTCTACTGACACATACAGTATTTCTGCCCAAGTGTGATAGTGACATTTGTTTCCATTCCCCTTGGAGCCACATATTCTGGTAGAAGAAATTGTAAATATGAAAAACACAGCCTTATATTAAACACTATTTCAGGGCTTCCTATCTCTACTCTGTAAAACTGTTGAACTGTTGTATGAAAGCAATACACAACTCAAGGTCAAGCGATGATCTATGGCACTTGCCTTCAGCTCTTGCCTGCAACCAAATCATATACTGGACGTTATTCGCGATAACGCACTACGGTTCTGTATCTTAAATTACATTTGACTATCTCATCCTTTTATACTTTATGCTAGCAGTAATGCTCACTGTGTCAAACCAGTTTATTTTTTCTTTATTTTTTCTTGTTTTTAAAGGCTATTCCCTGCAATATCCTAACAACGTTGGCATTTACATTTCCCCCACGAGTGTGACAAATAAAGGGTCTTCGGGTGTCTTTAAACGGGCCTGCCTCATGTTTTAACAATCCAACCATCATAATCCATTAAGTGTCAACTTCCAACAGCCTTTATTCAATCATTCTCATAATCAAAATGGTTGCTGTGAGCCTCCAGCTGTGGGGCTTAGTGACGGTGCCCTGCAAATGAAAAGGCACATTAAAATGGGCTGGAGCCTGCAATCCCCCAAAAAGGCATTTGCTGCGCTCTGCATGCGCCAAGGACATGCAACAGTAAGGTCAGCATCACGCATTGCTGGAATACAGAATAAGTCAGCTTCCCCCAGGGAGAGAACAGGATTCCTGGATGCCTCTTATCCTTTCCAGTCCAAATGTTTAAAAAAAATTAACCCAAAAAAAAAAGCCTTATCGGCCCAGGTACGTTGTCCCTGAGGACATGCTTAACTTCCAACATGCACCGCTAAGCCCAAAGGAATTTCCTGTGCATAACAAGTATGGGTGCACTCAGAGAACATGCTCTAATGCAAATTCAAAGGGTTTTAATACAGGAGAAAATGTAGCTGTTTTGTGATATAACTGACAAACCCTCAAAATCGTATAGATAAAATAAGATGTAGGCTGAAGACTGTATGCATGTCCACCTGGTGTGTGTTTTTTGCTACTGTAGCCCATAAACTTCAAGGTTCAATGTGTTCAGAGATGATCTTCTTCATACTACTGGTTAGGGCTGAACGATCAATCGTTTTCAAACCGAAATTGCGATTTTAACCAATGAAATTAGCAAATCAGTTTTTTTTTGTACTGTAGCGTCTGTATTTGCATGCCGTCACCCATGTTTGACAGTAATTCTAACTAGTTAACAGTTATAATACCTGTATTTGTTTGTTCAATCTTCAACAAGCAAGCCAAGTTCGAAAATGCAACTTTAGAGAGCTTAAACATTGTCTAAAAATAATTATTTTATATATAATCTATTTTTAGGGATGCTGAAATGCAATTTAGGTGTGCTTGAGCACATCAAAAAAATGATCTAAAATGCCAATGTGAACGGACTGTTGTCGTATGTCCTAAAATGCAATAAATATATGAATCCTGTATCTTTATGCTCTTATCTTTTCATTAGATTATAGAGCAGTTAATACTTTGATGCCATCTAATGTAGTAATGCTCCATAACATGTTTTAAAAATGTGACGTATATATTGAACTTAAATGTAGACTTTAAAAACATATCGCAAATAAAATCTCAATTAGATTTTTTTCTAAAATCGTTCAGCCCTTCTACCGGTGTAGCGTGTTTATTTGTTAGCTTACACCAGTCTGGCCATACATGCTAATCACCAATTTCCACCGGGCGCGTCTCTGTTGGGCGCGTCTCTGTTGGGCGCATCTCTGTCGGGCGCGTCTCTGTCTCCGTCATGGAGCTCTTTTCAATGCAAGTGAACCACCAAAGCATCCCAGAAGTGTCTCAGGAGAGCCCCAGGAGCGCCCAGGAGCGCACAGGAGCAGCACAGGAGCGGCATAGGAGCAGCTCTCCGATCAGAAATTCTATTTTTTGACAGAGACACTTCTCTGTCAAGGGCTGCTTCTGAAACCGACCATCAGATAATTTCGGTTTTGTTTTTTGCTATGGAAACTCAGCGAAAACACAACAAGAAGCTCTGCTTCTGACACGCTGCCGGCGGGGCAGGACGCCATTTAGATCATATTTCTTAATTGTTCAGAAGAATGAACACCATGTCTACATGCTTATATGCACTGTCACTTGCATTAACAAGCAGATGTACAGATGCATCTAATATAAATAGCCTCATTGCCTGGCTCTCAACACTTGACACCATCAGAGCTGTAAATAAAGTATAGTGTACAGTCATATAGTACACATATGATCCCTTGGTGACTAAAGTGAATAATTTCCGACCTACACATGGATTTTGAAATAAAGCGAGTGATTCTCAGTCAAGCTTTAACAGAAAAGATGTAGTAGTGTGTGAAAAGCCTGGGAATACATAAATAAACCAGCCTAGACTGCATTTGCAGGAACTACACTAGTTAAACTTACTAAAACCAAATGAAGAAATAAGAGTGCTGTGGTTCTTTTGAACCAGCCAAATTAGGCCGTGTAATATTCACAATATATTTTGTGTTTTATAGACGTTAATATGCAAGACGCCTTAAGGCAAAGCATATTTCATCCTCTGTTTGAAGCGTTTGAGACCAACCAGTGGGAGAGGGGTAAGGGCTGTTGTCTGTAAGCTGCCACTAATGAAACCCATGGGTCCACGATGACAATGGGAGGATGTGTGATGAGAGAATAGACGGCCCCGGTGTGCGTGCGCTGTCTGGCTTTTTATGTGCATGTGTGTGTGTGTGTGGATGTGCGTGTGTATGCGTGTGCGTGTGTGTGTCTGCTATAGAGAGTAAGAGAGAGAAAGAGAGAGAGAGAGAGAGAGAAAGAGAGAAGACAAAGTAGAGAACATTAAACAGAATTAGGTGAACGATTAGATTAAATTAAATCTGAGCAGAGAGAGAGAGAGAGAGAGAGAGAGAGGTTATAACAAAATATTGTCAGTTGGTATTGAAAGGAATATTTGAAATTGCCATATGGTTTGCTATCATCTCTCAAAGGTGCTGTTGTCTACGTCTTTTCAGTTCACAATAAAAAATCTCTTATTTGTTCCCCAAATGGCAAGGGCCTTTAGACACAATTAAGAAGATATGATATATACCGAGAGTGCTCCATTTGACATAGAGACAGCCAAATTAACACTGCAGGCATTCAGGGGTAGAACACAGAACACACACAAGGTTTTTTGGGGGGAGTGGGTCCTTGGGAGGCAATATAAACACCATTAGATTCTGTTTTTAACAGCTATTCTCTTAAAACCAATTACATTACATAATTGGTGGATATTGAATGTTAGGTTTCGCAGAAATGCTTGCGTGTAACCCTGTCAGCTATTTAACAAGTAGCCTATTATATGTTCCCAAATATGTACGCAATCAGTATATAATGTGTAAATATTTTAATCACTGGAATGTGGTGTTCAAACTAAATCAGAAAGTTCTTATATTTATTAGGGGTTGCTTCATATTTGTGATTTATTTGGTCCTCCTGACATATTAATTTAATGTAATATTGCAAATGCATGTTCACATTAACAGATAGGTTAACGTGTTATTGTTATTATTATTAATACATACAGTATATCATTAAAAATGAGGTTAGCCTTTAAGAACTAATGATGTGTCACACTGTCACTAAATTAAGTTTTAAATTAAAACTGTGTATTGAAATGAACACCACTGAGAAATGGAGCTCCAGAGAAGGTTCTGTATATTTTGCATTGCACATGCCTTATGATAAGCCCTATCCCTATCAAGATATATAATACCTTTCAACATAAAGTACTGCATTCATAACTGTGAATGCATGTTTGGCAGACAGATACCATATAAATATATTGTTTTGTTTGCTGGAAATACGAAACCTTTTCACATCGTAAAGAAAACTGTATTCTCACTGAAAGATAGTGGAACAATATGGATGCAAACATGTAAAACAGACATTTTACAATATGTATCTCTATACCAGGAATGTTTCATTTTGAGACAGATTGCATATAGTATGTCTTGCATATGGGCTGTACACAGGCTATGGGAAGCACTTTGTAACCTTCACATGAGATGGAACGAGCAATAGAGGGAGTGAGATTTAGGAGGGCAGCAGAAGAACAATGCCAAAATCCAATTGAACCAGATGGTACTCAGAACGAGCAACGCTCCAGGCATATTGTGTGTGTGTGTGTGTGTATATATATATGTATATATATATATATATATGTATATATATATATATATATATATGTAAACACACACACACTGTATATATAACCACACACACCTTTGGGGAATTGCGTGATTTGAGGATAACCTGCTATTCAGAGCAAGACCTACAACAGCCTCCAAACACATGGGATGAAATCCCATCGTCTCCTGACTGTTTTTCTCCTGTTGTCTCCTCACCCTGTATGCACTCATTTATTCATGCTCCTCTCCTGCCTTGGATATATGAGGCCCAGCGTAGCAGAGACACACATGAATATCACAAACAAATGGTTTCATTTCCTTGGATGGAACTAACCACAAAGCAATCATAGACCACACTCTGAACCTGTCTCGCACGCGCACATACACACACACACACACACACACACATGCTGACACACTGAGCAAAGGAGCCACAGTTGGGGAGATTCAATCAATCAATCATGGATTAATGGCCAGGCCATCTCTGTTAAACCCTCCCACACACACACACACACACAGAACAACACACACACTTATGCCCTCATGGACACACATGACTCAAAATCAAATCATGAAAGCAATTTCATTAAATTGAACTGCAATGCAATAGCTGTAATCATTCAGTGAAGGAATATGAACAAAAAAACATCTCTCATTCTGAAACCTGGCTTGGACTTCAGCGCCATAAAGCACAGAGGCCAATTTCCATGATGACCAAGTAGCCAACGGGATGAAGAAAGTTGATCTGAAATGGGGGGGATGTGTGTGTGTGTGTTTGTTGGGGGGGACACATGCACAATGTGTAGAGTGCCAGTTAATATACAGTATGACTGCGGTTCTTTTAATTAAAAGATAGTACATTTTGCTGAAAGACAGTGGACACCCTTCAGCCAATCAGAATCGTGTATTCTGCCAGCCTGAAGTAACATAGAGGACGTGGGAATGCATGCCATGAGGGTCTCTGGAGGGTGGGGGCACGGGGTATGCCACTGAGTATTGTTTGCCAGGCCAGAGATCCTCTTGATCCCTGGTTAATCTCCAGCTATCTGTCTGAGCCAGCGCCCCTCTCTCCTGATTTAGGTCACCGTGGCGGCGTTCACATTTTGTAGGACATCATGCGCCACCCGACACACACACACGTCTACTGTGCTGTACACGCACCTACACACCTACACACACACACACACACACGCACAAGCAGCTGGCAGCGAAGACAATTTTGATTCTGATGAGTATTATCTTCATGTTCAGCCAGCTGGGACTGCCTGTTGTGTCTCTATAAATTATATGTATACACTGTATATAGAAACACATTGTCATACTTCTTGTACTGTGCATTATTTTCAAATTAGGTTGCTACAGTCTTTTGCCGAGTGCAATGATCTGCAAGTTGTTATAAGAGTTACTTGTCTCTAAAAGCACTGGGTTTTAAATTACCCTATTTAGCAGGAATAAAGCAGAATTCACTATAATTTGTTTGATTAACATTAAGTTAGTAATCCTTTTGCATTTTAAGAGGCTTCTTCTTCAGACAATTATCGTGTGTCTTGCTAAGAACACTTAAATACTTGTATTCTCACAATGAGTACAAGACAGACAAATACTACTAAGATAACACAACATCAGTATATTGATTGTCAAGGAACAGCAACTTGTTGGAACTACTAATGTAACCTCCAATGAACAGGGAGTGAAATGCATTACTTTGTTGCTATGATGCATTGATTTTCAATCACTCAAAGGCTGCTTACTTTATAATAGCGGTAAACACACTGTAAATATTTAATAACGTCAACTGGCTGATGAATTAAAATAAGTCAATGACAACATGCTTGAACTATTAAGACAGACAGGCAGTCAGACAAATACCGAGCAATTCCAAGAGAAAAACTTTAGAAGAGTGGGACTGAATGAAGCTGTTCATGAACAGGGAATACGGTCATCAACTGGATCGACTCAGCTGTGTGGCATACCCTACTGTATGACCCACCAGATGAAGCCAGTCCTCATGCTCTTGACCTCGCCAGTCTATCAGTCACATGTCTGTGAGGACTGGCGGACCACAACAACTACAACAAAAGTCCCCGCTGCTAACCAATATGGCATACATGGTGGGCCATTGTGAAGTCACCATGTTCGTCTCCACCACAACACTGGACCATTGTCTGAGGTGGACTCGACAGCCATCGGCCACAGTTAAAAGAACCATTCATCATCTGGGGCCCGCTAGACGCTCCCCACGGCCTTTTCCCCACAATGCCCAGCGTCTGGGGTACAGTAGCGTCGCTCTGGAAACCGCTCACATGTTCGCAGGCGCCGCCTTGCATGTTATCAGCGAGCCTCGCCCTGGTGGCGCGCGGTGAAAATGTACCAGCCGTTAAATTGCATCTCCTTCATGAATGTTCTGTCATTTATCATACATATTTTCTGTGTGTCCGTAGGCTGCTTGTGGGTTATTATCATATTTAGAAGCCCATTCACTGCATGGCATAGTAAATATAGCAAACACCTGAGCCCTCTTTGACATGCATAGAATGTGTACACACACACACACACACACACACACACACACACACACACACACACACAGGCATTTCTACCTCAGCTAAGCACAGGTGGCAGATAGAAGGTTTTTTTCATATTTGCAGTATGTGAGTCCCCATCAAACTTTCATAAGCCGAGTTCCTGCTAGCGATAACGGCCCCTGACAGTCTCTCCCCCCCCTGCACAGTATTCCTTAGGGACTACCTGAATGTGGCGAGGAGCTGGCGGGAGAGGGGAATGTGTTTGTGTGTGTGTGAACCCACCGCACTGTTTACTGGTGAATGGGTTTCATGTTTACATAGACAGTAAACTCAATAGTTGGCTATAGAGATACGTTCTGCAATCGCTCTACAATCACCTCTCAGGTTAACATTCTACCGTTGGACCTGCACACGTAACTATAGTGTTCATGTATTGAAATAGTTACTGGCGAAGAGAAAGATCACACAACTACTAGAGACTAAGCTGTCTTTAATTGGATCCACCACATTATGTGGGTTGTTTGTGTTTTAGGAGAGTGCATGATACTAAACTGAAACAAACAGCCGTACGCATGATGTGCTGAACAAGATGTTTGAAGGTAATCATTTGATCTCAGTCTATTCTTTCTTCACGGGATAAAATAATAAACATTTTCAGCTTATTATACCCAAAGAGAAAACTTTTTTGTGTGAGCTCACATACTTGCTTTTCATGGATATATTTGAAAGTTAGCTGTCATGTAACGGTGCTTTAATTCTAAAATGACAACTATTACAAATATACAAATGACAATGGGCATGCCTGTTGTGTGGGTGGACCTTTCGGTTGGGAGTCAACTGCCCTAACCAATCGTAAACAATGGGTTCCTTTATCTAAACCAGTGTACCAAAACCCGATCTCTCTGTCTCATAGCAAAGCCAAGCTGAATCAGAGGCATTATAGAAGAGACAGGCCACAAGAATCCTGAATGGAACTATAGTCTGTAACGGCAAATATGGCGGTTGGAAGAAAAGAGCCAATCATCTGCTTTATAATGGCCAGACCTTAACCTTAAAGCACATGTATAGAAAAAGTATATTGTGGTGGAAAAAAGGGCTTTTTAATATATCTTATTTGTAGCAGTCACCAAAGGTTTTAGGCAAGATTTGATATGTGATTTTATTCATGCAGTTTTAATGTCCCAGTGACGATTGAAAGTGCAGTTATGTCTCTCTCCCCATTCATTTAGATATATCATTTTTTATAACTACCTAGAGGCGTTAGCAAGATGGCTACCGTGTGGTCAGACTTGCCAATAAGGACTGGCTGAATCAAAGGTCTGACCCAGGACGTGAGGTGACTCGCAGGCTGGGTTAACCCTTTTTACTTTACTCCAACTCAGCACATATCCTTCCACTGGGTTGACTTGATCTAAACCTGGATTAAACCAAGATCCAACTATTCACTAAACCCAATGACATTATGCAAATAAGGCATATATGACAGTCAGTTCCAGTTCCAGTGTAAATGCTTTCTTGGCCTACAGCTTGTAACTTAAACAAAAGGGATAAAAAAAGAAACAAGAAACAAGAAATAAAAAAGCTTTTTTAGGTGTAATTAAACCTCCTGCAAAACAAATTAGCTTAGAGAAGACAAATCCATCGTGTAGATATGATTGATAGACAATCATCAGTGCACAATCCTCTCCCAGAATCCCCTGTGTGTACACAATTCATCAGGCAAGCTGCAGTACCAAACTATGTCTGTCTGTTCCCTGGGTTATGGATGGCAACAAAAGTACAACACTTTGGAGTTACGTCTGTAACAGCTGAAAAAATGCCATCGACGTGAAGGCTGACGGCTGAAGGCATGCCAGGGGGCTCAAATGAGATCAATTAAGCTGAGGAGGGGGGGGGGAATGGTGATTAGCCTACCTACTGTACTATCACAGACAACATTAAGATATAATTACCCAAACACATTCCGCATAAAACAGCAATTGTGAGCGCAACACCAGTGCCGTGAACAAATGATAATGGTTGCATCACCCTCCTTTGAGGATTATTGTGGAGGCAACAAGGATCGTGGAACAGATGGAGGCTCGCCTGAGCAGGCACACAGTCCAAGAGGGCCATCAATCAAACATGTGGGTTTTTTCTCTCTCTACAAGGCTAGACTGTACTGTTAACGCTAGCAAAGAGTCCCACAAACTCCAAGGCACGGCTATCGCAGCAGTCACAGCCTCTGATAGAGGCAAGGATGACAGATTGGAGTGTAGAAGAAAAATCCTTCAGAGCATTATATTATGTTCTCTTTAAAAATATATCGCTGTTTTTTATTTTATTTTTCTGAGGCAAGCACCTTTATTTATAATATTCTCTTTTGACATAGTGCAGGAAAACACACAATTGTATAAGCAGTAGTTCCAAGTCTCTGACGGGTCTAAAACTTACAAAATTCAAGAAAACAAACAAACAATATGAATAGGCAGAAGACCAGTGATCTCTCAGAAAGTTCATAAGCCTCCACCGGCTCCCCCAAGACAACATGGCAGTCTCTGTGGTGAAGTGCTCAAGTTGTGCGTCTCCCTGCCAGTCTGCCAGCAGTCAGAGGTTTGGCTGGGCTCTCTAGTCGACTAATTAATGTCTTAACAAGTGCATAAATAAATGTAGATGGGGACAGCAACTCCTGGGAAGGTTTGGCTCTAAACACAGGACTTAACGCAGAGACAGAGGCCTTCCGAGGCTTCCATCGTTGCACTTAGCCATTTAAACTTTGGACAATTTGGACATAGCTCACCGTAATTAAGCTCCGCTTAGATTCAAACATTGATATATTTATATCAGTCATACAATAATACACACACATATTGGCACACTGAGAAAATGTCCCATACCGTGTCTAGACACATAGCATAGCACAGTGGCTAATCCAAATCATATTTAGACATGGTCAGTGCAGTAAGTAACGCCTACACACGTGAACAAAATTATTTTAGTTTAGCTACCACAGTGTTTGCCTCCCACTTACAGTATTTCTCAGATCAGAATTGAAATTCTCAAAACTACGTGTTCAACCTCCACATCATCAGGTCACTTGTGCACATCATAAAAAGTATTTCTCATTGTTTTTGAACAAATTGCAAATGCTTTGTCCATTCATGCAAATGGTTATGTACAATTGTCTGCTGTTTCCTACATTATCAATTGCTTATGGCATGTTGCGCTGTGTTGATTAGTCTTACCCGCCAAATCATCTACAGATATGCCAGTTTAAAATGACCGATATTTCCGTTGCGTTGCGGTAGAAATGTCTGCAGAAACTCTCTTCGTGACGCAACACGGTTTGAGGCTAAATCTAAAATGTCCGGCAATGCTGAACTCATCCACCAGGTGAAACATTATAGATTAGTAGGTTCTTGCACTGTACAGTACATGCATCGTCTTTTGTATGAATAATTTGGTTAATTTTGAGCAAGGATTAACAAAGGTGTGTGGTTGAGGCTAGCATTGAAC
>JAODUE010023864.1:1806-23119 GCA_027564755.1 Amblyopsis hoosieri | reverse complement strand
GTGTGTGTGTGTGCGTGTGTGTGTGTGCGTGTGTGTGTGTGCGTGTGTGTGTGTGCGTGTGTGTGTGTGCGTGTGTGCGTGTGCGTGTGTGTGTGTGTATGTATCCATCTCACAAGTGTAACACGTTTAGCTCTCTTTCTATCCATTAATGCAATATTGTGGTTAAATCTGTGTACTGTACCTCCCCATTGACTTGCATGGAACGTTGGTTCATTCTGGTTTGCATAAAGTTCATCTAAAAATCGAATGCGGAAGTGCCGTCCGTTGGAGCCTCTCTGTGTAAATCTCTCTGACGTCACTGTATCTTATCTGCAGGTGGAGGATGGGGTGGAGCCCCCGGTGGCTACGGAGCGGTATGTATACGTGGTTTACCTTGATACTCACCCCTCCCACCCACAGTAACCTGAGAGGATTATTAACTCACTCACTTGCCTAACCCTACCTATGCCTAACTTTATACTGCAGTTTCTACAGGCTGTATATATGTGTGTGTGTACACACCCACTGTGTATATAAAAAGTCCTCACTCAGGTGTCCTGCTTCTTCAGCCAGGAGGGGCTCCTCAGGGGTACCCCGGGGGCCCTGCGCCAGGCCAGCCCATGCCCAGCCAGTACCCTGGGGGCCCAGTGCCTGGCTACGGAGGGGGTACCCCATACAACCCACAGATACCAGTACGTATTGCGTGTTTACATGAACCGCTGGGTACACACTAGACGATCCTACTAATTTACAAAACGTAAGAGACCACACACCTAATGACAGTTAATTATACGTTTTACTGTTTTGATCGTTGTGTGTGTGTGGAGGGCAACGATCTGGCCAAAACAGTACACCAAACTCCAACCGATTCTATTCCCGAAAAACCCTGTACTGAAATCCCAAACCGGAAATCTTGCAAATATCCTGCGAGAAAAGAATAAGAGCAGAATAAAAGGCACACTTCAACTTTTGCCTCTATGGCTTCTGTTGTGATTGCATTACTTGTGTGATTAATTGCTGGTATCACTTTAAAGCAGCGTGGCTCTCTTTGCCATGTGACAACCAACTGCCAGCGTACTTGGCTGTGATCGGCGTTTACAACACACTACAGGATTTTGGATCGTACATATTGAACATGTTTAATATTTACGATGTCAGATCGGTGATGCTCCAATCATTGAAAACCAGTCTTAACACACCCCACACCACAGGATAATCGATCGGTAGAGCCATCAACAAATCGGGCCTATGCTGACCGGCATCGGAAGGGGGATATCAGGCTAATTATACTGTAGTGTGTGTGCCTGGCATAAGTCTGGCTAGACCTAGAGAACATACGGATGTTGCAAATATCAGTCTGGAAACCCTCCATTCACAGTCTCTTATTATACAGGCGATGCCAGAATAATTGTCTAATCATGTCATTGGCAGGGGTTGCCTGTTGTTGTAGTGATTTGTGAAATTTGAAACATTAGCAGGCGTTCCAGGTTTCTGCCAGTAGTATTGGTGATTTATTTGAAACAGATGATGTCGGCTGATCACCTTCAATCAACTGGAACAAGTTTAGATTTTTTTCAAACTAAGGCCAAACCTAATTACCATCATGGACAAAATGAACTAGCCAGGTGATTGCTGACATTTCTTTTGCATTGGGAGTTTCTAGACGTTGCAAAGCAGAGCAAATCGTGGAGTCGACGTTTGCAAACTTTGGAGTTTCTTTTCCTTTTTTTGTTTTACTAGGAAGGGAATAAGTGTCTTCTTTCAGCTCCATTTTGACTCTACAAATGTTCTCTTCTCACCGTGCAGACAGGATTCAGGGGTACTATTAAAGACTTCCCAGGCGCTGATCCACTGAGGGATGTTGAAGTTCTCCGTAAAGCAATGAAGGGTTTTGGTCAGTGCGATTTTTCAGTTTTAAATGTGGGGAAATATATTAAGACGTGCTGTGGTTCTCAAAATGTGGAGCAGGACTACCCCGGCAGGGAAGGGGGGGTCACAAGATCACATCAACATTTGTGATCTTCAGTCAAATGGGGATATATACGTTTAATAGTGTGTATGTGCATGTATTCATGTTATGTTTCTGCTTTAGGTTCTGCTATTAATAAAAGTGTTGTCCTGGCTCAAACAGTTTTAGAACATTTCCGTTTTGATTGAAACTATTATTATTGAAGAGCTGTCTTTTCTATTAATTGAAACGTGTGCTCTGCATACTGTTTTCTTATCAAACAGGAACTGATGAGGCAGCTATAACTGGGCTTCTGGGATCTCGTAGCTCTAGGCAGAGGGTTCCGTTGGTTACCTCCTACAAAACTACTTATGGAAAGGTGAGATTTACAGGGAAGCAGGAAGACCATTTAGAGTGATTGACACAATCTGTAAGTTCGACTAAGGGCGTGTTCCTTAGCCGTCTGGACCTCTGAGACATTTCCCTCCCCTTCCTTTTCAGGATTTAATCCACGATCTGAAATCTGAGCTCACCGGAAACTTTGAGAAGCTGGCTATCGCCATGGTGAAGTCCCCTGTGCATTTCGACGCGTCTGAACTCCGAGAGGCAATTAAGGTCAGCGCCACCTCGCTTACATTTGAAGAGTTTAGGTGCAAAAACCAATCCATCTGAAAAAAGGTAGCAATTAGTAACTTAAAACGGCAATATCTATTAGGCTTTCATATTTGGGTCCACTAATTTCACCTTTATTACAACGAAAAGGCTGTATGTCACTGAATAAAAAGTAATGTCTTTCAAAAAACATAACAAATTATTTAAATATTGCAAATTAAAGAAGTTTTTGTATCTGAACTGTTCATTTACAAACATTAATTAACACTGTTTCTTTTATCCAAAGTGATTTACATGTGTCACTCGTTGAACAGGTCAGGTCATACACCGGCAATTGTAAGCAAACAATATTCTATTAGAATTATTACAGCATCTTGTCGTCATGACTACCACCATGTCAATACCATTATACCAACAAAGTAGAGTCTTTTTTTCCGTCTTATTGCTGTCTTTTGGGGGGAGTAGACCTCATTATGCGACCAGGGTGTTTTCTGACTCAAAATGATCACATGCACCCACGGCCTTATACGTGCATGTGTCCCGTGCCTTCAACTGGCTCAAGCAAACACTTTTTACAAGCAACATATTTAAGGAGTTCTAAGTATATAATTGAACAGGGAACACAATGGAATATGACTGCATGATTTCAGCAACATCAATTGTGGTTTGTACAATATTTGTAATATTGCTGCTAATTTGACTATTTTTTTCATGATTTTATCCACATTTGTTTGATTAGTTACTTTTGGTCAACATGGGAGATTGTGAATGTGTGACCTAGTTTCTGCTCTCTCATTGGCTACCGCTCCAAATGACAGCAAGAATTCCCTGTCCCCATGCAAGTCCACAATTTTGCATAGGAAATGCATTGAATATCCCCAGTTTGCTTTCAACTGCCTAATGGTTTACATGAGGACACCCGCCAGGGAGAGTTTTGTCTAGAGCTGGTTTACAAATGCTGTGAATCGTCTCTTTTTGTTCTTGTGTGTTTTTATTTTAACATGCGTTATCCTGTACAGGGGGCAGGAACGGATGAAGCTTGTCTAATTGAGATCCTGTCTTCTCGCTCTAATGCAGAGATCATTCAAATCAACCACATTTACAAAGCTGGTGAGTGCTTATGATGAATTGGACCTGTGTGTGTGTGTGTGTGTGTGTGTGTGTGTGTGTGTGTGTGTGTGTGTGTGTGTGTGTGTGTGTGTGTGTGTGTGTGCACTATTAGACAGTGATGCAGAGGTTTTGCGTCGTACTGGGCCGGGAAGTAAACACGTCACAATACATATTGCACAGGAGGCAGCAAGAGCCCTACTTTAAAGCCGCCTACAGTGTTTCTTGGTTTGCAAATTGCTTGTGTAAAAACACTGCGTAACACCATTACAGTAAGTCTTGCAAAGTTAACGAGCTTCCAAGGTAAAACGCTGCTCTGCACTTAACCGTGGGATGACTTTAAAGTAGTTGTGTGTAGGAGTGTGTGTGTGTGTGTGTGCATGCACAAATGATTCCAGCTTGTGTCCTGCTCTGTCTGTGTGAGTGTGTATATGTGCATGCGTGTGTGTACCAACTTGTGTGTGTGTGTTTGTGATTAAGTTTGTGATTATGTGATTATGTGCTTTGTACATCTGTGCAAATGTTGACCCTGTGGGCATTTTTGGGAGTGTGTGTGTGTTGTGTTTTAATGTGCACGTGCTGGTGCCCAGAGCGTTAGCGCCGGAAGGCACAGCTGGCTCGATCTCGTGCGTTCGGACAGCGTCGGCCTATCTCAACCTCCGCATCTGTGCAGTCTGATCCACCGCCATTTCATGCTCCATGACCCGGTGACGAGAGCAAGGCGCGCACGCACACACACATGCATGCACGCACGCACGGAGAGAGATAAATGGCCTTCGATGCAGACAGTTTGTCTCTGTGTGCCTGATTTGTGCCATGTCAGCAATTGTGAACTAATCCACGTTTTAGTCAAATTAAGATAACATCTATCTTCTCACAGTCATAGCTGTCCGTTCTGTGTGCGTGCTGAAGAAATAGTCTGGTGTCTCCACTAGGGGGTGTCGCGATATACCAGTATGGACGATAACTGCGATAATGAACATATATAAATATTGATATTGTGCTGAAAATACACATACTGTGTGATTATATTGTGTAAACCTCATGTCAGACTCGAGGTACAATTATATCATACATCTTTCATAAACGGCCCGCCGGCGTTAGTGACGCACACCGCTGATACTACAAGTCCCAGAATGCACTGCAACAGCGAGCATGCCGATCTGCCAGTCAATGAAGATTCATTCTGACCCAGATTATGATGTGACGATGATAACCAAGGTTCACTGGGTGAGAGACATGAGAAGGAGGGTTACTGCATGTTTACTTGAATTAGACGCAAATTTGTCTTGTTTGTGGAGTTGCTGGCTGTGATGAAAGACTATAACATACGACGGAATGAGCCTGTTTGGCCCTCGACAAGGTCCCAATTCTAAATGTTGGCCCTCTCTTTGATTGAGGTTGACACCCCTGGTCTAAACCATCCAGCACCGACAGACTCGCGGCTTAAAAATAAAAGTTTCAGGCATCAAGTGCTGGCTAGAAGCAGGCATGAGACACACAAAAGGATCAGCAAACGAGCCTTCGCTCGTGCGCTGGGTAAACAAGGCGTCGACCGGAGGAGCACACCGCCCATCTCGTCTCTAGAAGACAAGGCTAGCCTCACTGTGACTCCACTTGTTTGCATGATGAAGACACTAGAAGCTACTTAATTGGTAACAAGCATAGCCTTCCCTGAGCTAGCAAGCCCAATGTGCCCATTGACAAACATCAACAGACGTTTAAGTCTCAATATTCCAATGCCAAAGCGATTGTTATCAAAAGCAGCTAATAAGGTTAACTTATCCTTTACCTAGCATTTTTAGTTGTCAGATTCCCTTTCCATGGAAAAATAAGCATTGCGTCACATACTACTGGGTCACAAAGCCACCACGCCATCTTTACACAACAAAATGCATAATAAACAAAGATGAGTTGAAGATGAATTCAACTGATAGCATTATTAATTTTATATGTAATAAAATAATAATGTATTGTTAATATTGTTAACGTGACTTATTTTGGCCATGATAATCGTGTAGTAAAAATCTGATATCGTGACACCCTTAGTTTCTACATAGTGTGGTGCAGACCGCACAACACATCGCTATCTCAGCCTTGGCAACCCCTTGATCCAAGTTAAAATATCAACAATCTGACTCCACCTTTAACACAGAGGAGCCGTCTTCACGACTTGCACTTTATGTGGCTGTGCAGGTTTTGAGACCATAAGATGCTTTTAGTGTTGGCATTTAAATGCGTCTTTTAGTTGTTGATGATGCTGTGAGTTTTAACATCTGCAAAATGCCCTTAATGGAAAATGTGCCCTGCAGCAAAACAGTGGACTCAATAATACGCTCCTTAAACCTGTTCACACAAAGAAAAGAACTAAATCAGCAGGCTTACTGCAGCAAATGGCATTCGGAGAGAGAGGGCTTGTCTGGAAAATATTCAGAGTGGAGAATGAAAGAGAATGAAGTTGTTTTTGAGGCATTTACTAATTTCTCTGATGAGAGTAACAGGTATCTACTGTATATAACTCCAGAAACAGAAAAAACATGTCTTATACCGTCTGTGCATGTTGTTCCGTGGTATTAACTTTGGTCTCTTTGATGTATTGTAAGGGATTGTAAGCGTCTTTTAAATTTACATTATAGCAAGGAGTTCAGTGTCTTGCTAAAGAACACTTTGCACGCGACTCTTGTGATCTAGTATTTCTGTGACTCGAGTTTTTCTGTTGAATGGAGTAGACAAGAGTACATTAGCGAGCAGCGTTCAGTTGGAAGAACATCTGCCAGATGTATAGGTAATGTATGTACATGGTTGGGAAGTAACTGATTACATGTAATCAGTTACTTGTAATCTGATTACAAAAATACAGTAACTGTAATCCATTACAATTACCAGATAAAATAGTGGAGTCAGATTACATGTTTTTTTTTTTAATTAGATAATTACTTCTAGGACTATTTTCAAACAAAATGGAAGTTTGCAGAAGAAAAATGCATAAAACAATTGAATCTACTAATTTTAACCTTTCATTAACGTTTATCAGTAATTGAAATAAAGTCCTACTTTAATATGATCCCCTGCGCAACATATACGGTCACAACAATTGAAAGATTTGGCGAGCCAATGGAGTAAATTGCTTTGGATGGCATTTCAAAGAACAGTGTTTACGTGTAAAGTAATCTAAAAGTAATGGAAAGTAATCAGATTACGTTACTAAATTTAGGTAATCCCAAAATTACATTACTGATTATAATTTTAATCTGGTAACTAGTAACTGTAACGGACTACATTTAAAAAGTAACGTGCTCAACACTGTGAATATACTTGTGCAGGTATGTACTCTATCAGCTAATATTATATACAGTATACGCACAATTCTAAAATATGTACAGTATAAACACTTAGTTTTCCAATGATCATTATATGACAATATTATGTTATATAAAGGCCTATTGGAGAGTAATCATTATAGTACTTATATAACGATATTAGCAGGTCTGAATTAGTCTCCATGTAGTTTAGTTAAAGTTATACATTGATCTAACATAAGGTTGTTGCCATTTGAAGAATGCGTACAATTTTCTGTAAGTATACTTGCAAATCATAATCTACTAATAATAATACTTCTCTTCTCCATCAGAAATAATGTAATGTGCACAATTTCAAACCAGGGTCAGTTAGCTCTTTCAGACAGATTTAATTAATTCTGTTTAGAATTCATCTTCACCGTCAGGATGAAAGCCAATTTCATTGCTCAAAAAGAGACCATTTACCATCTAGTGCGTCACTCCGATTAAGGCGAGCGCTTAAAGATAATTGAAAAAGGGGGAAAAATCAATTAACGATGCGCCCACAGCCTTGCCACCTCTCCCACTGGTCCACGGGGTCAGAATCATCACATTTTAATGTGACCGCCAGCCATTTCACTCCCATTTAAGGCCTCCAGTATTTCTTCATTTTCATCTCCACAATATGAACACATCTGGGGGGGAGGGGTTATGGAAAGATGATCCACATTAAATGTAATTGCTGTCATTGTACATTTCATCTGCTCTGTGTGTGTGTGTGTGTGCGTGCATGTGCGTGCGTGTGTGTGTTAACGGCAACCCTGTTCCCTCCATGTTGGCGTACCCTCACTTTGTGTTAAACGAGTGTTTGGTCCTCTTGGAGTGGAGTTGCTTGTGTTGTGTTGTGGTGATACCTCCACTTTTAATGGTGGGGGTATTCTTTGTCCACGCCTGCGGATTAAAGACTTGTCACTTAACACCTAATCGATGGCTGGACAAACAAAACAAAAAACTGAGGACTATTTTATCCGACTGAAATTAGATCTCTTCTCGTTGAACTCTGTCTCGCCGTATTGATTAAAAGCGCATTTTACACAATGTCAAGGATTCCTTTTTATGTCCATTCTAATAATTAAAAAGACCCATTCAGCTACTGTCACAGTGAATGGGCCCTCCTAATTGTACCGGCTATTAACCCGTGTGATTGAACTATTAGTGTGAGGATTAGAATCATTCACCCAGTGTAGTGCCGGGGGGGGCATATGTTGTCACAGAAACTTGGCTGCTTGCACACATCAAATGTCCGCAGTTAGGAATCAAACAAAAGACTACAACCGTGCTCTATACGATATTGTTTACATTAATACAGTAGCAATAAACATTTAATCTGAGAAATGTATACAAAATATAGTTATGGATATATTTTGATGCATTTTGCCATAACCTTTGTGCTTTTACTTATTTTGAAACATATCAGAATTAATATCGATATTGCAATTTTCATGATCAATATTGCAACATCACATTATAGCCTAGGAACCCTCATGTGTGTCTTGCGGCTCTCGTGTCGCCCTCACTGAGCAGCATATCATGAGATCTTTGTATTTAACAAGCCGGCCGCGGGCGTGAGCCAACACCATAGGCCGATACATCGTTTAGCGTGAAAGGTTCCTCCGTGAAACTCCACAGAAGTACGGATCCAATGCTCTAGAATGTAGCGCATGCGCCTTTTAACAAGGTCATTCAGTCAGGCAGTCAGTCAGTCAGCGATATTTGCTCATATTGGCTAGTTCCGCTACATGTGGTCCGGCAAAAATAAAAGCATAAAGTTAAATGATTAAATAAACCACAACAGTCCTCTCAGGCCTGTTATCCCACAATCCTTACACACTGCCATCTTAAATATAAGAAATAACAGTAACCAAGGGGGACGGGGCTTTGCATAGCGGAGATATTGGGCTACTTGCCAATGCTGGTAGTTTCTTGATGGTTGCCACAGTAGGCAAATAAATACCGAAATTAATTGTAACTCTGGTTATGCTACATCGGAAGATTTATTTGTATTTTATTTTTAATGTATTTATGTGTGTGTGTGTGTGTGTGTGTGGTGGGTGTGTGTGGGGGAGGTGGACGATTGAGTCCCTTGTGAAACTGGGGAAATGTATCCCCCGCGTCCCTCCTGCACTCTGTTCTCCTGGACAAGTCAGACCTTTCCACCCCAGGGGAACGTGCTCCTAATGGGGGACGTTCTTCTCGTCGGAACCAGTCTCGGTTCTTAGATGAAACTTGTGAGATTGGAAAGGCTACGGCAGTACAGTGTGTAAACTCTCTTCCCTGCAGAGAAAATAACTGATGAACGGATTTCAATGAAGAATTGAAGCTCGTCTGGGGCAGAAAAAGTGAGGCAGAGATTAGCAAGAGTGCTGTGCTAAAACAGACAACAGCCAGTATATAAATACAATTATTATCTCGATAGTATGACCATGTTTGTTGCTTATTATTTACCCTTCTATTTTCTTTACACTCATCGCAGTGTTTTCTATTTTTGGCTGTTAAAAGTGAGATGGAGTCACATGTTCTTCCACGGTGTGAGGGAATCTTGTAGGGACTCCTGTGGGATTGAAGATGCAAACGGCGGGCTTCATAAACTTCAGCGAGAGATGTGCGTGCTGAAGTTAGGCCGGTCCCAAAATGCCATGTAGCAGATGGGCGGTATATTTGCCAACTCTTCACTACAGAATTTCTGTTGATGAAATGAAAAGTAATAAAATGTGCTGCACGGCAAACCCTTTGCTTACAAATTACTGTTTATAAGGCCGCTAATGTGATTTCAAATATTGACAGAAGATAAGGTAACAGTATTTTGCCACGTTTCCTCTAAATGCTGGGAAATACATGCAAATACTGTATATATAGATCCTTGCAAATGCTTGTTTTCCATTACTGAAAGTACAAGATGGAGAGGGTTTAGTGCAACACAAAGTTCAGCCGGTGACATCAATCACACAAAAAGACGCTAAATTGGCCCATCCCAATCCCCGCCCCTTTTTGCATGTCCTCCAATAACAGTTGAGTATTTTTTTAATCTGACGGAACATCCCGTCAACTGTCTGTTTTCCTGTAATAGCTTTCTATGCTGTTTTGTCCTACCTAGTTACAGTAACTAGGTAGGACAAGTGGAAGAGGCGGTACTTGAGATAGGTCAATTGGCCTTCAACAACATGTATGTCCACAGTTAAAGGTATAGTAAGATATTGATACACATTTAGTCAAATTCACCCAATATCTCCTGCAGTTCGCTAGCTTGCCCGTACACATGCTGAAAAATCAACCTGGCGTTTGTACACAGACGTAACTGTACACTCCGTAAATAAAAACACAAACAATGAAAACTGCATACAACAGCAATATCCGAGCTTTCACAATGCGTTTGGGGGGGCGGAGCTTCTGAGGGAGCATCATATGCCATTGAAGGGAGATGTGTTTTTGATTAGACTTCAAATATGAACAAGCTTTCTCCTGAACGGCTTACGAACTATTTTTAAAATCTGACAGATACAACTATAACATATAAACAACAGTACAATTAATGAATACAGTTAGAAAATATCCATCCATCCACTCTCTGAAACAATCTAATCTAAATAAATCCCACCTGAGTTTGGCTAGTCTTGTCAATCATTGAGGCAACTTGAATGTGCCGTGCAATTTCAAATTAGAATGCACGGTTTTCACATGACATTTTTCATTGTTGGTTGTAGCCAAACAGGGTCCACACAAAATCTGGCTACTGTTTGAATAGAGACTGATTCCAGAGTTGTGCAGGTAGCAAGGAACAATCCCAGCTACCACTGTGTTGCTAAACAGGCTACAGAGTACTTTTGTCCTCTGTCTAGGGAAGGTGTGCCTCCCGACGGCCTTAGCCTGGCGAGACCATCCTTATCTTGCGAGCTTCGTTTTGACTTTGACTGGTTTGGAATTCAATTTGGAAATCGAGGTGATTCCAATCAGTGTCGTAGTTTAGCTATACGGACGGGTGTGGTTTCGGTGTGACGTATAGTAGGCGACTTGAACACAACTCGAGTCGAAAACGCCTAGAGATAATACAAATTAGCATGGGTTATATTAGAATTTATTAGAAGAGCAAAGGCTTTTCTAAATGGAAAATATGTTTTCACTCCCGACTTTTCCACCGCAAGAGTGGATAACAGCAGAATCTGTTCTGGTTTAACAGGTTTGTCCAATCACATGCAAAGTAACTGCTCTTTTGAAACCCTTTTCTGTGGACGGCTCCCCAGATGGCTGTGTCTTAACAGACACAGATACTGTATCTGCTCTTGTCAGGTTACCTTTGTCCTCTGTCTTGCACAAACCACACAGACAAAGCCACACATTATAAATTGCCACCATCCATTATTCCACTTGAGTCAAATCTCCCACATTAAGCAGAGCAGGTTTGACACCTGCTGCTTCTGATGTGCCCACTGTTTTCCTCGTGGTTTGTCGCGTGGATGACGGCAGATTGCAGGCTCTGCTCGTTGCTTTCCGCAGGGTCTTAAACATCTTCATGGTTCCACTCCAACGAGGAAATAATCCCAGCAAAATGGCGTCACAGCTGTTACGGTTTAGCCGGTGCAGGGAGCAAAGATTTGATCAGAGCCCAAAAATAAAACAGATGAAAAACAGACTGGGCTCACATGGTTGTATTTAAGCGTAAAGACAGCGGTGAGCTTTGTTGGACATTTGTGACCCAGGGGATTGTTAAGATTCAGGGTTGTACCTTTCAAAGATCATGCCAGAGACATTATATAGGGGAAACAATCCACTTAGATAAGTATGAATGGAGCTCTATGGGATCATTCTGAAACGGCAAGTTGGAGGAGCAGGTGCTCTACGAGCTTCAATATGCCTTATTTTATTCAAGATGCTTCCAAGAACTACTAAACATTACAGTTATCGTTGTCCATGGAATTGTGACCAATTAATACTACAAGTTAAACGGTTAAAAATGTAAAAAATATATTTTTTAAATTAGTAACTGGGGGGCGTGTCGGCACATCGCTACCGTATACCATATGAGCAGGTAACCTATAATTCTCTGCTGCAGGTCTCAGTTACTTAACAGACTTCTCACCAGTCCAACCTAATCCCACACAGCACAGCAGCTAGTTTTGATTTTAAAATAAAAAGCAATAGACAAGCTGTGTTATGCTAAGTGCTATAACATATATCTTATAGCTACTAGATTAGCGGTTAGTGAGCCTACTTATAAACGAGTATCCAGTTATATCTGACACGACACTATTCATTGTATGTGTAAACATTGGACTAGTTTACTGCCTGATCAAGCTGTTAACTAATCGGAAAAGACATAATGGTTTCACCGGTTGAACAAATAATGGACATATAAAAATAAATGTAGACTACATGCAAAGTTATAGTATCATGGTAGGTTATGGCAGACCCAAACAAAGTAACAAGGTAGTAGGCTACTAGGAACATTTATGTGTTGCTTAACTTGTATACCATATGTTATGTTTGTTTCTTTTAACTGAAAATAAATAAGACCACTTTTACTGATGTACAAGCGTCATTTCATGCTGTTATACTAAATATCAGAACGGCTGTGATTATCTCCAGCATTTGGCCACTCATACATTTTAAATATAACTTTTAAATATTGTCAGTTAATGATTGATAAACAAGCATTGGTTATTCGTAAGAATTATTTTTGAAAATGGGCATTAGGCGTTATTGCCCAAAAGTGAATATTACGCTGTCCGGTTCAAACTAGCTAGTGTAGCGCCTTCAAGTCATCTTCAACAAGTTGAAGCCACCTCTGATTGTGGCGGTTCTTTAACCAACCAACCGTTTTGAGAGTTCTCAGATGTTGATGTGCAAAACAAAGCCGGCCATATAGCTGCTTCCTCCTGTCATCACAGTTTATGTCGTTTGAATCGTTGGAGTTTTAAGGCTCTCGGAAGAACTGTCATGATCATTTGGTAGTCTATCGGTTGACCATCTGTTGCAGGTAGCTGCAGGCACTGGTAAGGGAATGTTATTACAGTCCGTCTCATAAAGTTTCTTGTGTTTTTTTTTTTTCTGTGGTTGGCTGAGATTAAGTGATGTTGTGCTTGATAAAATGCAGACTGGGTATGCATCTGTGTCAAGGTGGAGAAAAAGGCTTTCTATGGCGTTGCTAGCAAGAAGATTCAATACAACCCTTTGGTCAAAGGAGGTTATTGTTGTTGCCCTGAATTTTCATGCAGAATTATTTAAAAGGGACTTTTTCTGTATGAATACTCAATTGAAGCCTCTCTCAAATATTTAATACCAAATAGGTCATGGAACAAGAATACTAAGGCAACACGGCTATATTTTATATAGCACAGGTCATACCGGATGGCAATGCAAAGTGCTTTACAAATAAAATAAATAAAGCAAAGAATCAAATGTTTAAAATACAAAATATTTCAATTGAAGTCAATTGCTTTGCTCTATTTATCACTCAAATAAAGACCTTGGAAAACAGTAAATATATTAGTCTAGATTTAAACATGTCTAATGTTGGGGAACTATTAAGTTGGTGCCCTCGATGTACTAGCAGGCCACTCCCTAGCGACCACTCCCTAGCAACCTTGAGAGGCCTGGCCCGCTCTATATTCATAAAACATTTCGGAGATATATTTTGGTCCCACTCAATGTAATGATTTCTAGACAAACAGCAATGCCTTAAAAGCAATTCTCTGATATGACTTACTGGAAGCCATTATAGCAACTTATTAATAACAATGTTGTAATGCTCTTTTGAACCTGAACCTGTATTAACTGCATTTTTAATTAGATGCAGCTGTTTAATCGACATTTTGCAAGCCCTGTTAGAAGAACAAGGCAGCAGCAGTCAATTCTGCTGGAATAAAAGTGATATTGTGACATTATGATAAAAGGCTGATTTTGTAACTGCTTTTGCATGAATCTAAAGCCAATATCAAAGGCAAGTAAAACAGAGGTTTTTTTTAACCCGGTCATTTGCTTTAAGAACTCTAAATTACCATTCAGGAGAAACCTTTAATCTCTCAATCTGTCTGCCGAATAGAATCACCTTTTTAATTAAATTTTAGGAGGTTTTGGGACGTCGTTATTTATCTGCTTAATGCTCTGGCACACATTGATACACAAGTCTCAACACTTCTCAATAGCTGGTCTTTGAATAGCACTGGGGCAACCTAGAAAGGGCTAAGCAAAATAGTTGTAAATATAACTGTCTGCCACTGCTGGCTCTTATTAGAAGGTCATGACAATACAGTAAACTCTCTTCCCTGCAGAGAAAATGATTAATGAACAGATTTCAAGAGAATTTAAGTAGGTCTGGGGCAAACTGGAGCTCAAAAGTGAGGCAGAGATCAACAATAGCGCTGTACTAGAACAGACGACAGCCAGAAGATTATCTGTAAATCAGCATGGTTTCTGTTTGACTATGTTTTATTTTATTATCTTCCCTTTCTTTATTCATTTTCAGTTCCCACCACCAACCACCTTTTTTTATTTTATTTGTGTATTTATTTTTGGGCTGTTATTAAAGTGAGATGGGTTTCTAAAGACACTGGGCCTGAGTCTGTTCAATGTTCTTTCACGGTGTGACTGGCACCAATATGACAGTAAACAAAAGGAAATTGGGTTTTACTGCAAGTCGGGCGGCGGGATTTGATGCATGCCGGGAGACGGCGAGCCTGGCGATTCAGAGAGCGAATGACAGAGCTGTCTGTCTGAATGACACTGCCCGGAGAGACAGACTAAGAATGGAAGCATCGTTGCACACGAGGATGGACAGGATAAGCACAAGGTTAGCAGTTTCTAATTTAAACTAAAGTTCAACTTCACGCGATGGGGGTTTGCAGTAATATAATAATAATATTATAATCTGTCCTGGCTTGATAATGGACACAGACAAAGATATGAACAAACACCCTGGCAGACATATTTTAATTCAGCTCCAAAATGAATCATCGTGTATCATTTTCAGATATACTGTACCGTAATCTACAGTAATAATAATTCAGCCTTCCCCCACTATTAAAAGCCTTTCCCAGTTCTATTTTTTTAATCTGTTTTGTGTGTGTGTGTGTGTGTTTATATGTACAATATGTGCATGTGTATACTGTATACACAATATACTGGATATCACAGTGTGACATTGCTGGACAAAACAAATGGCAGATCTTAATTAGCCCACCTTATAGTCAGATATGAGAGCCAATGATGTTCTGAAATGTATAATATATTTATTTCACAGTATGTGTGCAACAATAACCTAATTTGGAGCATTACATATTGCAGCATGACATACAGTACCTATTCTGCCTGCCAGCGTAATGAAAAGCCTTAACTATGACTTTAACTATAACAGGAATAACCACATTGTTGTTATTAGTGTTTTCTCTTGATTAAATTGAGCATTTGCCTTTCTCAGTTACATGGTCTTAATATAATGTAATTAAATATTGAACAAACAAGCAATTTGTTTTGCCCTCTTGTGTCAGTATAGTCACTCATGGAGACACAAGTTGGCTACAGACGTCTTTCCTTTTGCCTCAAACATTTTTCTCACATTCTGAAAACTGTCATGTTTTTCTGCTTTCTTGAAATTATTAAATAGTTTTCTCGGATTCTGATGCATTTTCAAATACCCCTCAATACAAACAGAGCTCATGTATAGCAGAATACTACAATACTTGCTGTGTAATCTCAAAATTGCTTCAGTCTCTTATTTTCTGGATTGTGGAAAACGACATTGTATAAATTGGTTGTGTTCCCCGCCGCCTTCATAAAACGTGCAGCCCATTTTCGTCTCTCTTGCAAAAACACAGTCCATCTACAGTATCGGAAGCAATCTCCCATCGCCATGTCTTTCGTGGAGATTTTCGCTCAAGACGCGTGTTTAATTTACATTCATTAATACGTTTGCTCCAGTGTTTAGGCTGCTATTTTAGTAGAGTAGCAACAACTCTGCATTCTCTGTTGCATAACGCAACCTGACAGCTCAGCTAAGAACACGTTTAGAGATGATAATAATCCAGCTGACTCGCCCTAACCTCTTCATTGGCCCTTCGAAGGAAGGAGCTTGTTTAAATAGTTCTCCGCCATTTTGTGCCTCTTGCTGAGTCCCCTGCAGGACATCCATAGCCTCTCCTGCTTCTCCTGTTTGGTTATGGTGCTTGTCTTTATATGTCTTTAAAGTCTTTCAGTCTTGTTGGTTGATTTTATCTCTTTTAAAAAAAAAAAAATTTTTTATCTGGAAGTCCCATTGAGATCAAAAATATATTAATAAACATCTCAAATGTGAGTACATCATTATTAGGTATAGACTTAGAACTGTGTCATTAACTATACTTTTCTGGCAAGCAATTTTATGATGTGGGCTACTTGAAAACAACTCATGTCGAAAACACCTAGAGTAGTAATATAGCATCGGTTTTATTAGAAGAGCAAAGGCTTTTCTCAATGGAAAATATGTTTTTACTATTTCACATTGATGTACTATACGATTATGTCATGTGAAAAATAGCTAAACATTTTATTTTATATCTAGGCTATTCTATATGTACCGTGCTCTACACGTGCAGACCGGAATATACTGCTGGATGCATTAATTTCTTTCAGAGTGCGGATGGTTTTATTCAGAACCAGTAAAACTTGTACCATCATAGTAAATATTTATAAATGTACTAGTTACATAAGCAATTTAGGCAAAAACAAAACCTTGTTGTAGCGTGTAGCTGGTTTTCCTTCATGTGTTACCATGGTATAAGTATTTACATATATTTTAGTTAAATAGGGCAGTTCATACCAGTTTCCATGCACTCCATCTTCTTCAAGAACAACAGTGGCTTGTGCCGGGAGGGGTGGTCTGTATGGTTTAGTGGAGTTGCTCTCATAGCGCAGATATTGTGTATTGGAATATTGAAATTATATAGATTTTATTTTATAGTATTTATTTGATTACTTATTTAGTCTTCTATTAATAATTTACATTGTGCTTGGTTTTACCTTGTCAGTAAACATAATACATTTGGATTTAATCCAAAATAATTATAACTTTCTAATTTACTAATACAGTATACTGCTGTATGACTTTATATGTAATACATTAGAAGAAAAGAAAAAGAAATTTGTTTATTTTGTGTATTAGTATAGGTGGTACTTTGTAGAAACTTTGTGCATTCAGAGAACCCGTTTCATTCTCAGTGAAATATACTGCAGTATTGTCCTACTCTGGGCCAAGTGCCTCCATGAATGCAATTAAAAAAAATTTGCACGGTGAGGTGTTAACAGTAGGCATGATCTTAAACATCTGTTTTGCTTTATGCCTGTTGTTGCCGTCATGGCCTCACGAGACCATCCTGATCTTGCGAGCATCGGTTTCACTTCGCCACGAGAATAAGTCTGAAATCTTGAAATCTTGATATATATGATAAATATTGATAGCTATACAGGCGTGGTTTACGTGAGCGGCGTGGTTTAGGTTTGTCGACAGCAAAAGATGGTTCATCCAATCAACTGCCAAGTAAAGTGCCTGCCCTTCACAAACAATTTTAATGGACGGCTCCCCAGATGGACTTGTGACTAACAATCCATCTGGCACGTCAGGGTAGCCCACATCTGCCAGCCGTACACCCCTGCGAGATTACAGTGTCTAGTTAAACATTTTGCTGAGCTAGCACATGAAACGGACAAAAGGTCAGCGTATAAAAGCAACAAAACAAAATAAAGATGAATTGTCATAAGCCTCAGGAGATAGCTAGCCTCTGTGACTTTCACACTACAAGAGGGTGCCATTATTTGTGCCCATTTTCTTAGCTCAGAGGAATATGACGCCCGGAGAGTCAAAGCTTAAGTGACATTAGACAACTCTGTGGGTTTACATGCATAATAGGTTGTGTGGGTATGCTTGTGTGTGTATGTGTGCGTGCATGTCTGTGTGTGTGTCTGTGCATGTTTAATCAGCTCTGTACTTGTGGAGTGCTGTGTCACTGTCGTTTGAGAGATTTTGGTCCTCAGAATAGCACTCATCTCCTCTCCTCTGTTATTCTCTCTGTTGCCATCACTACAGAGTACTCTTTCTTGTCATATATCTGTCTCTATCAAAAGTAGGAAACTTAATCTCTCTCTCTTTCCGCCTCCCTATAAGCCTCAAACTGTGACTTGGGAGTCTTTGGGAGTCATTGCATCTTTGCTCAAAAGCCCTGGCAGATGTCAACAAAAAGAACGTAATGAGCGACAACCACGGTATCGCCTCGACTTGCACACGTTCCAGCTGTAGCAATTTGTTGTTGGCACAGGCGACTCTGCGATGGGATCGCTCAGCCGTGCACAGTCTCCCGTGACGCCTGGACGTTGTGTCCCAGCTCTCTCTCATCGGAAGAGAGGAGTCCTTCTTTAAACTCTCACGGACAACCCTGACATAACAATATAAACTAATAACCGGAGCGTCCCGTTGTTGGGTGAACTGTGGGTGCCACGGGCTATTTTTGAGTTCTTCAGACCACTACATGTTGTTGATAAGGCTACTGTACCTATCCATGCATTGTTATTAACCTTCCCATTTTAAAGGGAGACTCAGTTATAAGATAACACACTTTTTTCTTCCATCCAAATGTAGATAGCCCCTGTGAGATTTCAATTCAGGTTAAAACAATTCCATGTGGATGACACTGCTCTTTAGTTAATGAAGCTCAAAAACAGTATAAATATATATATTTTTTCATTTTTGCGTGATATAATGTTATTGATATAATTGAATACTTTTGGAAATATGCATCGAAACCCCTTTTACACTATAGGACTAAAATACAACATCTGATGAGTATATGTGTCAAGGATTAGGCCATTGTGAGTTTTATTCTAGAATGTCAGAAAATGTGAAACGTGTGTGCTAGTTACAAAAGCAGATATAACTCCAGAAATATACATGTACATGCTTATATATGCCATTATTTCGTTAGTATATGTACTAATCTTAATTATGAGTCAAAGGTGTTTATTCTATCTCATTGAGAAATTCCATTCCAACCGTGTTTGACTGTGTGACTGTCTGTCTGACAGTGTATGTGTCTGTCTGACTATCTGACAGGGTGACCGTCTGTCTGACAGTGTATCTGTCTGTCTGACTATCTGACAGGGTGACTGTCTGTCTGACAGTGTATCTGTCTGTCTGACAGGGTGGCTGTCTGTCTGTCTGACAGTGTATCTGTCTGTCTGAAAGTGTATCTGTCTGTCTGACAGAGTGACTGTGTCTGACAGTGTATCTGTCTGTCTGAAAGTGTATCTGTCTGTCTGACAGTGTGTCTGTCTGACAGTGTATCTGTGTACAAGACCATCTATCTGGCTGCCTCTTCTGTAACGATAACCTCGCTGTGATACCTCTGATCTGCTTTTAGGCATATTGACGCTCTCCTGATGGCTACATTTGCTCTGACTTAATGGACAAGAGAGTGCACTATTCTGGGCTGTGTGTGTGTGTGTGTGTGTGTGTGTGTGTGTGTGTCCACACAGGCTTTCTCCATGCCATGCCTCTGCCTTCACACCAGTATAGCAGGCAGTCCTACCCATTGTGAAAGTCCTTCAAAAATATTTGAGTGTTCGTTTGTTGATTTGCTGCTCCGTATTTTAATCCAATATGGTTTTTGTTGGTTTGTTGTATCCTCTGGTTGCAGTGTGTGAAATGTTATTGGATGGTTCACCTTAATGTACACGTGTTCTTTAAGCAATTATTCATATTGTGAGCAAGCCGGAGCCTCTGTTTTTGAGAAAATAATTTAACACACAAGTGCCAAAATCTGCATTTCCTTGATTGGCCACTTGAGTCTGGCTGCAAAAGGGAGTCAATCCCAAAGTAAAAAAAAAAAAAAAAAGATACATTTATATACAGTATACAGTCTATGGTGACGTCACGGAGGGTTTGTTAATTTATAGTCTATATGTGTCTTCACGGTAGGGCTGGACGATTAACCGAAAAGTAATCTAAACCGAATTTCAGAACATCTAACAGTTTTTTTTTTCGATTTAAAAAAAATCCTTTTCAATCAGGTGCAATGTATCGGAGGACGCGTGTTTTACAGATAAGCCTATTTGTCCAGACCTGGACACTCGTGACAATCCCAAGCACAGCAATAAACGAGCAGCATAGAAACGCTGCTGTTATTACTGTAACCACCAATAGTACCAACCGCGACAGACGTAAATCAGAACTACACTTCACGTCAATGGCTTGTAACACGGCAGCTGAGGTGGTGTCACATAAGCATTTACCAGAGCAGAACCGACTCATAATGTGTGACAGACAACTTAATTAACTTATTATAGCTATAAGCTATATGTAGTAACATGACGCCTCATATGGATTGTTACACAGAAGCCATCTTTTTAAACTTTTGGGCAGAAACCGTCAAAAATACTTGTCAGGTAATAGGTTAAACCGACAGTGATTGTCCATCACCGTCTGTTAACGTCACACATAAACTACGCCTATCGTATCTTGCTAGTACGACGCTGTTTGGTCAGAACCACGTGGTTTGACTCAAACGCAACGGCTTCAGGTGTCCAGATGGATATCGCGGCAAAGTCAAACTAGCAAGAGGGCCATTACTTTGTCAGTAAGTGTATTTCTATGTGAGCCCCAGTGAGACTGCATTGCGGTTAGGGCAGGGCCTATATAAATAAGCAGGCTTGACTAGGCTCATGCTGATGGCCGGACACACAGTGAACCGGTCACCATGGTAACTTGCCACTAGCCATGGTAAAGTCGGACGTCCGTCAACAGTCAATTAGCAATTTGTTAGGAACCTCAGGTGGACGGTTACTGGTCACTTCAGTGGGCCAATCACAAGTGTGCCGATCGGTCAATCATGTTCACCCGTTCTTCGAACCTTCTGACCCGCAGACATCTGAAGGAAGAGCGCCCCCCGGTGTTACAAAAGCTGCACATGCAGGTGCCTGACAAGGCTAGCCCTGAATACTGTGTGCACTCTGGCCGTAACAGCCGACCTGTGTACGACAGACATGCAGGATGAAAAGACACTAAAATGTTGAAAGCATTTAGAGTCGTCCCTCCCTCTCTCTCTCTCTCTCCCTCCCTCTCTCCCTCCACCTGTGATCACACCAGTGAATTACCACCTGAAGCCATTTTCTTTCGCTTAAGTTGCCTCTCTCTCGCTTTCCCTCTCTCTCTCTCTCTCCCTCTCTCTCTCTCTCTCAGTCCCTCACTCTCTCTCTCTCTCTCTCTCTCTCTCTCTCTCGCGCCCCCCCCCCCCCACACACCACGAGACTCTACGAGTCACACCCAACACAAAACACAAAAAAAAAAAAAAAAAAACAACAACACACAACAAAA
>JAODUE010023853.1:0-23122 GCA_027564755.1 Amblyopsis hoosieri | reverse complement strand
TCTCATAATAATGACTTAGTATCTCATAATAATGACTTGCTATCTCATAATAATGACTTAGTATCTCATAATAATGATTTTCTATCTCATAATAATGACTTAGTATCTCATAATAATGACTTGCTATCTCATAATAATGTCTTAGTATCTCATAATAATGATTTGCTATATCATAATAATGACTTGGTATCTCATAATAATGACTTGCTATCTCATAATAATTACTTAGTATCTCATAACAATGACTTGCTATCTCATAATAATGACTTAGTATCTCATAATAATGACTGCTATCTCATAATAATGACTTAGTATCTCATAATAATGACTTGCTATCTCATAATAATGACTTAGTATCTCATAATAATGACTTTGCTATCTCAGAAATATGAGTTACTTTTTTTCTTCACGTGGCACAAATGGGCTTTCATAGCTTCCATAGGTTGTGTAACATTGTAAGATATAGTCAGTGGGACAAAAAGGACAAAACTGAGAGAATCTGATTCTGGCTTGGAAGCCCCTCCCCACTTCCTTTTTGTTTCTTTGGCTGATTGGCTGAGCTCTCTCTTAAAGTTACGTTGTTTATTTTTTAAGGTAATACACTTTTGTCAAATTTAGGAAATATTTACTCACGGTTTGCTATCTGCCCATTTCATGTGCATGCTAATAAAATAACAAAAATGTTTCTACAGTGCTGGCTCTGTAAATAGTAACACAAAGTGGCACAGACCGCACACAACAATATTGTAACCATCACAATGTGTTTACGATGTAAACACTATGCCCTATGGCATTGAAGGCAGATGTGTATTTGTTTTGATCAAGCTCAAATATCAAAAAAATTTCTCCAGAAAACTGTACCTTTAACTACAGTAACCATGAGTCAGTTTAGAGGTAAAGGGTTAGGCTAGATCAAATGCACATTGATATGTTGTTTTTTTTTATTTTTAAAATACAAAAATACAGTAGTTTATTTTGATACATTGCATGGCTGCTGTATTTAGTAGTTTTGTTGATTTTGATACACTTATGGTATTTGGTATGTTATTTTAAAATACATTTTGATGTATTTTTGACATTCCTGCCTGTATTGTACAGTAGTGTTCCTTACAGGCGTGATTTGGAATATAGCACAAGAGGAATTTATCAGTGCAGGAATTCAGTATATTGTAGACAATAAGCTTCATATAGCTTTGCTTTACTTTCTCGGTCTCTCTCTAGTTGTCTTAGTGGTTGTCTTTGGGATCTGCTGGGCACCGTTTCACACCGACCGCCTCATGTGGAGTTTTATCAGCGACTGGACGGATGACAAACTGTCCGTCTTCCAGTACGTGCACATCATTTCTGGCATCTTCTTCTACCTCAGTTCGGCTGTAAACCCCATCCTGTACAACCTGATGTCCACCCGCTTCAGAGAGATGTTCAAGGAGGTCATGTGCCATCGGCCACGTCGCCCAGCCCCAAGGGAGCGCTCGCTTAGCGTAACCCGGGTGACGCTTCGCAGCACCCTGAGCGACGCACACCCCAACAATAGCCATGCTATGGTGGAAGAGGGGGAAGTAGAAAGAGCGCACTTTGGAAAACAAGAGCGTGACACAAGATTCACATGTTAAACCACCGTGATAAGAGCCTTGCGTTTGATCTGAGCACATTATTTGTTCCATCATTGTTGTTACATAGGAGCATAGAAACAGTGTCCGAAACTGTAAAAGATCACAATGAAATATCACATCCATAGAATGTAGTCTAGTTTGTTCATGTTCCACTGCAAGTAGTGTCAGTGGATCTCTTTATCCTGAAACCATTGTGATCTAACATGGACTTTTGTCATGGACTTTTGTCAGTTTCCATAAAACTCAGTAATACAACAGTTACTTATCAGTTTAAGCAGTTCAAATGTAAGTTCAAATCTAATACAGTGTTTGTCAATTGCATTTTTGTAATGGTAATACTTTGACTTGAACTTTATTACTCAGGTGATCTTAGTTCAATTAACCAATTATCTTAGGTTTATGTGTATTGTATCCAAGCAATTGTAAAAAGTGCTAAGAGTTTTGAAAAATTTGTATTTTGATCATCCGTTGTGAGTTTTGTGTCTAGAGTGGTGAAACAATTACACCAAAGGTTCTGAAATATGTGGCAAAGTCATTTAAAAAAACTAACATCCAACATAACTGCAAAATCAGTCTGAAAGGTTGTGGTTTAAATACACTTTTTTATATAAATAAGTGTATTCATGCACTGTACTGTATATATATAGTACATCAACAAATAGAACATCACAGATGTTGACAAAGTGAGAAGGAAACAATCAGGAGTAAGTCATAGCCATTATCCCCACCCCCAAACATTCCTGCATACAGAAGGAAATGGCACAATCCATCAAATATATAACATATGGCAAGGTTACAGGCAAACAAATTGGAGAGAGTGAAAAAAAGCAAATCCTTACAGTATAAGCAAGGACCCTAGACTTTTAGAAAGTAATCAGAGAGAGGAGTGGAGCAGACAATATATTTATTCATTGGGCATACACTCAATTATGCCGCTATGTTTTTGTTGGTGCAATGTCCTTGATCATTGAATTGAAAATTCAGAAGATTAAATACTCTTGTGCTTGTTATTTATAATGTGACCATATTGTACACCAAGAAGAAGACACATATGCAGGATCAGGCTATTGAAGCACCAATATATCATGCAAAACATCTACAATACTAGAATAGTAACTCTGTAGTTTCAGACATGACCAGAAACAACATCACAGTTACATTTACAGCATAGGGTAGACACATTAGGATTCATTTTGTTTTTATGTGCAGGTGTTATGTGCACACGATATACAATTTAAAACTGAGTATAGTTCTGCTGCAGATGTACTGTAAATGCACATAGCATAGCTCCAGATTACCTGCCAGTCATAATAATCAATAGCAATGCCCAGGTCTCTCTCCCAGGCTGGTTTAGTAGACTGAGAGGGATGAATTGGTTCTATAAAGTACACTGATGTGCTTTTTAGACACTAATGGCGCATTTATCATGAAATGTAAGTTGTAAATCTTAAGTGTTGAATCTGCATTTGTGCCTGATACATGCATTCTACTTTCGACAACTTTTTGAAACAATTTCATGCTGTTTTCTGATCCACACACAAATGTCTCCTTATTGTAAATGTCGTAATGAAGTGACAATTTGCAATCTCGCACGTTATTGGAAACAAGTTATTATCTTAAACCACACAGGTAACATCAGTTTTACTGTACTTGCTGATTGATCAAAACTGCCTCCTACTGGATGTCATTGCCGAAGAGCCACGTGGATATGGACATATTTGTGTCACAAAACAGTGTGAAGTTGTCTCAAAATTACGTCATCAAAAGAATGAATGTGTGGGCGATTCAAAAATACAGATTCAACACTTCACATGCAGATATAACACTTATATTTCATGATAAATGCACACACAAAGTAAAATATTTTTATGAATGACAAACTATTTGGATTAGGATCATGGTACTTGCATAGTTTTGAGACATGTCTTGTGTTCAAACGATATGTTCCACAAAGGGAATTTAGACTGAGAGGATTCAATATCAAGCCAGATTGAGGCAGGGTTAGATTTGAGCCAGTAAGTCATCACCTGGAGGTTTTCAGTCAACAGATATACTGTAATCTTATATTTGGCACATCCAGGCCCCCATCAGACCCAGCCATTTGGAGGTTTCCACATCTGCTTTTATAGTATCCAGAAAATAAGGGATACAGTCTGACTTGACTATGCTTGTTATAGACAAAACCCAAAGGTGACCATAGAAAAGGAAAAGGCTGTCACAGTAGCTGAATTAATTGTGTAACCTGAGAAAGTTACAAATACTAAGATGACTTGGGTCAGGCATTGAATTGAGGTACAATATATGGTCTTGAGCAGTGTGTAGTCTGCATAAATGGTAATTGTATGATACCTCTCTCTAACAAGAATGCAGATATACGTACATTTTTTTTTATGGAACAATTTGTAACATCAAATAAAACAGTGATAGCAGAATGAAGGACGTGTGTTGTTGTCCATGATTTTTAGTAGCCATATCCATACAGTACAATGTTAAATTCGGCACCTGCTGCTCTGCAAATGCAATTTTTACAAAGCTAGATACACAACTTGACTGCTTACATAAAGCTTGTGGAATAGTATTTTGAAATCATCCAAACATAAATGCATAAAGAAAACATGTTGAATACAAGCCAATTATAGCATTTCCAATCATATTACTGGTCACATGTATACTGTAGTTGAAAACTACAATATTTATCAGGATTTAAGTCACTTCACACATTTCTATGGGTGAATGTGATGCAAAATACTGTAAAGCGCATTGGATAAAAGCGCTATATACAGTAAATGCAGTCAATTTATATTCTGACATATTCTGATTCTTAGCTCCGTGAGCAATAAAATGAGATAGACAATGCATAAATACAGCAATCAGTTTAAAGCATGTTCACATTCTTTATACTGGGTAATACCACATGAATGGATTTCACTGAATCTTATCAAAATGCACCACTCTGCTGTTTCCCCAGCGGGAGCAGAAATGAGGCCTTGTAAATGCAGGGCCACAACTTCTGATATAGTTCATCATTGGTTTGTGCATGCATGCAGGCACACAGCTCAGCGAGACCCATCTGGAAGACTAAGTTAAAGCTCTTCAGCAGGTGGTAAATACAGTATACATCCACAAGGGCACATCAAACTCCTACAGAAACTGCAGAGATTATTTGAGCTTGTCTGTGCTGTGAGGTGGAAGTGGAAATATTAAGAATATTGCTGACATTCTAACAAAAGTAAGGAAAAGAGGCTTCAGCAACTTATATAAATAAATAGCAATAATTTCTTTCTAATCTTTGATCAAATAATTTAGAATACGTGAATGGCTACAGTGGCCCCTAGCCTGGTGTAACCAGACCCAAAATTCACTTTGTGAATATGGTCTGGATACGCTTCTGAACCAATCAGCTACAACTGTTTTGATTGCTTCATCTAGCTCTACCACCATTTAAAAACTTGCTTGACATCACATCATCAGACAAAGCCGTGATGATTGGGCCGCCAGCAGGGTGGCTGTGCAAACGCTGATGCGAAAACAGTTTCCAGACTAACCTCCAAAATACACTGAGCTGAAAGCATTAGTCGGGCGGGGCCAGGCTAGGACGTTCTAGCAAAACCAGTAAAACTATTTAACTCACGATGAGTGTAAAGTTGTAGGCTAATGTTCAAGGCATATAAAATATTTATTTGTAACCGTTAAATACAGTCTTGTAATTAGTTTGCTCACTCCACGTGAACACAGGATGAAGTGCCTGTCCCTGCATTGGTTCTGCTTTTGTCCATGCTGATTGGGCCGCCAGCAGGGTGGCTGTGAAAACATTCATGTGAACAGGGTTTTTAGACTATAATCTCAGTGAAGATTTTGCTGAGCAATAGGCGGGCAAAGCCAGGCTAACAATGGCCAACAAATTTGATTCAGGTTTCCATAGAATGATCCTTTGGTACTGTGTTGAGCCCAGATTGTTGACAAACTGACTTGAATGGAATACAATGTAGTTACTACAAATAGTAACACAATTATGTCTATTTACCTGATATCCTTATAGATATCAGTGTGACCAGCTTGATGTTGCAATGATGGGGACAGGATGGTCGAGTGGTCTGGGTGTTGGGCTCCCAGGTTCTGGGTTCGAACCCTTGTGTTGACCTACCTGTAAGCATCCTTGAGCAAGATGCCTAACCCCATACCCCCCAACTGCTCCTGGTGGTTGGTCGCACCTTGCATGGCAGCAATCACCGTCTGTGTATGAATGTGTGTGTGAATGTGAGGCAAAATACTGTAAAGCGTTTGGGTAAAAGCGCTATATAAATGCAGTCCATTTACCATGATGTGAATGATCCAAAATGTTAAATAAATATAAATAGATATACTTGGCCATGTGACATCTACAGGTCTGTGACAAATAAATATCTTAGTGTGCTTTCAGATAATTTCCCTTCCCCACCAGAGGATGTTGCCTCCATATTTCTAGGAAAAATTAGATCAATGGAAATTTCAATCCTTCCTTTAAGAGCTACCTGATTTAATTTAAAATCCATTTCTGGCATTTAAAATACAGCAATATGATGCTTACAAATGAACAATGTTCTTCAAATCCCTTCTAAAGGGTACACTATCATTAGTAGATAATTATTGCTAATACTGTATGTTCTTCCAAAATCAATTTGATATGACTTGGAGCATCTCAAACAGTGAACATTTTGAAATGTGTTCAAAAATAAATATGTATGTCCATATAATACATAGTACTGTATAGCTTGACGTTTAACCTCATGAACAAGGACCATGCAGGATGTCCCTATATTTAGTCCCTTTAAATCTAGACTTAAAACTTTTCTTTTTGATAAGGCCTTTTTTAAAGTAAAATAAAAAATCATGGATCAAGGTCCTGAACTATATGTGTACGTGTGGAAGAAAGAAAGAAAAAAATAAATAAATATATATATATATATATATATATGTGTATATGTAAACATATATGTGTATATGTATGTGTATGTGTAAATATTGTATGTGTATATGTATGTATATTTATTTTATTTTTTTAAAGTGTTTGACATTGTGCTGTATGCCTGTCAGATGTGGATGTTTAGAATCAAAGGCAAATACTGACCTCTGCTGTAAAAGCTGTGTAAAGTCAGTGACAAGTGTCTAAAGTACATTTAGTATTAGTATATGCTTCAGGAGCAAAACCGCATAATTGAAGTCATACAAACTGACCAGGTGCAAATTATTTTGTAGAACCCTACAATACATTTGTTTTTATTTAGCTGTAAATGTAATAATTGGACTGAACTTTGATGAAACACCATTATAGCCTAATTCCAATTCTGTATATTAAGGGTTGGAATTGGCATCTACTGTAATAAAATCGTCAAAGGCCAGTGCTGACAGACAGTTTTATACTGTTGTTGATATAAAAAATATATGTAATGAAATTGAAATGTCAATGTTAATTATCATCTTACACATGTATTACAATAGAACTGTGTTATCACAAAATAAATTGAAACAAGACAGAGACTGATTAAGTGTAGCCTATGTACAGTATTTATATTCTCAGAATTATTATCCTCAGTAGTAGTAGCATCCAAAAGCAGCTGCGACACAAAACAAGCTGTCCTACAGAGAGAAAGCAGTGAATTAGACCAGTTTCCAGACTCACAATCAGAGAGATCCATAAGCACTTTAGACATATAGCAGCGTGTACTGTAAATAGCTTACATTCATGAACACGTCTTCAGCAAAGCTGTCTGTGTCTGCATCCCAGAAACACCTTGAAGCCATCCTGGTGCAATAGAGGGAGAGAGAACATGAATGTACCGTTAAAGCAATTACATCAAATAGCAGTGGAATTATTATAGGATATTAATTAACAGTAGAACAGAGTGGTTTTGAATATTATAAATGCCTTGTTTGGTATTAGTTAAAGGCTGTCAAATAGTTTCAAAATTAACCAGAGGTCTAGATCCAGTAGGAGGCAGCAACTTCAAACATTTCTTAATGGAGTCCAGACCCTGTTCACTGTGAGTTTGGGTCTGGTTACACTAGGCTACCAATCAGAGGCTGCACCAAGTAATCATCTCACAGAAAGTATTTTATAGTATTTTTTAACTACACAATACTAAACACTGAAGTATTTTGATACAAAATATTAAGCCATGTTCAACAACTCTATCAAATACAAATTACAAAATACTATTTTGTATTTCAAATACCATAAATACTGCCCATCCCTGTACTGTACATTGTTCCTTTAACATGCTATTGCATTTTACCATTGTGAATGTCATGCAAACACTCACTTGACTCCCTCTCCTCGTTGTTCTCCAATCACCACTTGCACCACAAGTTTATATCGGTCAAACCCCATATCTGTGGAGGACGAGAGCTAATGTAGCGTTACAGTTGTTGCTTTCTGGAAAACATGTTAGATTCACTCTCCAGTCAGTGCCATGTGACAGTGACACTGGCCTCAACTGGAGTTGGTCCCTGGGTACTGCACAGTGGCTGCTCACTGCTCCCTTGAGGGATGGGTTAATGCAGAGGATCAATTTGGCTACATGTATGTGACAATAAAAAGCACTTTTACCTTTACTGTACAGTTTTGTGCAGGTATTACAGCTGTGGATTATCACATCAAGGCCTGAAGAAATGCAAGTTTGAGAGGCTGTACAGTATGGGATGAGCCAGATTAGCTCAGATGATCATATGATGGCCGTTGGTGTATTAGGGCCAGTTTGCACATGCTTACAAATACAAGAAAAAAAAAAGAATGCAGTAGTAGACTATGTCAATATCAACGCAGAGATGCAAAGTTCACCTTTCAGTTTGTTCTTAATACTCTCTGCCAGAGAAAGAGACAGTCCAGGGACTTCCTCTGGGTCATACTGTAGCTCAGACAGTTTTTCCTTCAGGATTTCACGAATGCATTCCTTCACAACCACTGGCTTAAACCTGTAGGTGGACACATTTTTGTTTACTATTTCACCTACCGTACTGTGCACGCTAGAATGTGTAACAGTACGAGTACAAGTGCAACATATGGATTCTTAACAGAATAGCCAGAACTCTACTCTCTCAATGTGTAAGTTAGCAGAAAAAGAAGAAATCATGCTATTATTGCGGTGTACCGAGCCGGTACCGTACTGTACATAACTGTACGGTACCGTAGTACCGTAGTAATATAGTCTGTACATTAGCTTCAGGGAATAAGTAATCTAGCCTACAGTAGCGTTACTTAATGAACTCACTTGTGCTGATAATTTGGTCGTATCAAATAGGCATTCCCCACCATATCTAAACCATCCATAGTGAAAGAAAAACGTACTTCAGATGAGTATGTGTCTGTATCATTAACTGCGTTGATTGTTGTTGTTGGTTTGCATCGTTACTATGCCTATATATATTTTCTGTTTCCTGTTTCAAAATAAGAGCCTTCAGTGCAAGAAAATTGATTTATTATTTCAAAATCTTTGATGCCAGACTCTTTACATTTACTATTACTGACAAATACGAATAAGTTAAATAAGTGACTTACAGCTCAAACGATCATCACAACTGAAAACAACAAAAGAAATGTATGCAATATTATCCCTTACCATTTCCCATGGTTAGTACTTCTACTGAGTTAGCTCAGCTAGATATTAGAGCTAGATATTAAAGTTTTTGGATGGGCAATTTTTTCTGTTAGATCAGTGGATTCATAACAGAATCACCAGAAGAAACAAAACTAAACTGATTATTTAACTTTGGTCACTCGTAAATTATCTCCACAGCAACTATTGGAAATTGGCGTCCAGTTCAAAATTTGCTGGAAAATATCCTGTAGTGATAAAATAAAAAAGGGCTAGTCATAGAACTATATAAAACACATGGAGGTAGAACATAGCAGAAGCATGCAAGACAGCGAATTCATATTATCACGATTTACTGCTATCTAGTGTGCAGTGTCCTGTATGACACATATGTGCCAGTTTTGTTTTTCATAAAGTCTCTATAGTCACGTGATTCACTCATAGGATTCACTTCATGGGAAAAAGAATGTGGTCACAGTCACACTTAATGATAATAGAAATATATACGATTTTTATACCCATTATACCCCAGCAAGTGAAGTAACAATTCCGATTTTTTAATAATTAAAACAATGCAGGGTTTGTCTGTGCACTCATCACTCTCATCTTAAATGAAACTTAAGAAACTTAAACAGAAATGAAACTTAAACTAACTTGAAACTATATCAACCTATAAAGTAACCTAGGTTTCATTTTCTTCAAAACATTATGAGGACAGCAGTTGCCACTTGTACATAGTAGGCTACGGTTTATTTTGTGATCGGTAAAAATCTTTAAAAATCAACAATGACAGAAAGGGAGTGGATAAATACTTTTAAAGACAAGGTCCAGCAGCTTAATCGACGTGACTCATGGTGGTTTGATTTTGATGATGCTATTGTCCCTAATGGGCCAGACATGGGCTGGAAAGAATACATCCGCAATACAAGTGCATGGTAAGTGCGTACACTTTTATCCTATATTCATATATACATATACTGTATATATATACAGTATATATATATATATATATATATACACATAGTGTATACACACACACACGCACGCACACACAGTAGAGTGGTGTGTCAAGAGCTGGTTAATCTAATGAATTTGAAATCTTTTGAAAATGTAAATTTTAAATGTTCTTTGCAATATCAGTGCAACTGTAGATTAAGCACAAAATACAATGCCAAACGACACCTTGAAAATTACTTTTTGATAATATTAGGATGTGTGTTGAGACATAGAGTAAGTAAATATTATAAGAGAGAGGAACATATTCACCAGATTTATGGGAGACAGAGCATGGGAATAATTTCTAGGAAATATGATGTTGAAGGGAAATAGAAAATGGAAGGGAGATGGGAAAGGGAGAACAGAATGGAGGGGGGAGAGAGAGAGAGCGAGAGAGATTGATTATGTTAATAAAATATAACTTCTAAATCCCCTCCTGCCTTTCTTTTAAGGTTCACATGTTCAATGTGTAAGAGGCGTTGGCCTTCCAATCGAGTTATGGTGATCTTCCACATGAAGCTATTGGACAGCCAAGGAAACGTTAAAGTGAAACGTCTCCGTCAGAACTGCAAGCAGTGCAATCAGGCCCCAATGGAGAAGCCTGAGTTGAGTGCCGACAACCTTGATGTTCTGCTGGAGAAGCTTATGGAGAAGATACGATCCAAGTGCTACCATGAATACCTTGGTGAAAACAGCAGGCCTTTCAGATCTGAGGATGTCAAAAGCCCTCATGAACCTGATCATTGTGAAGCCTGTAAATTAGGCATCTGTACAAAAAGTTTCTGAGAGCAACAATCCTAGTCTAAATTACATGTTTTATGCCATGTTTAGGTTTGGCTTCAGCACTTTATTAGCAAATCATTTGTGTTTATTTTATGTTCTATAAGCTATATAGATGCTATTCTATGATAATGCTGGCTATTCCGTGGCATGAGGTGGCTCTTTGTTTTTTCATGTGACTTTCTGAGGAAGATTATATAACTTACTGTATTTATTGTCTTAAGCTTTCTCACAGAAATGTAAAATCAGAATAAATATTTAAAAAATTACAAATATCTCCTCATTTCTACTTGATGATCACCATGATCATCCAGTAGACATTTTAACATTGACTTGAGATCAAGTGAATTATCATATATTATTTGTATAACATGCAAAATTAGGCAAAAAAAGGTAATATGTGTGACAGTGGACAACACCTGTGGCTTGCATTGCATTTGCTGCTTATTTGCATATAGGTCCAACAGCTGGTGTTCTCATGCCACAGTGGTGACCTTCACCTTCTACAAAGCACACATTGAAGCTTCATTGAAGCATCTGAAGCTCTAGAAAAGTTGCTCTACAACACAACATTCCACATACCACTTAATTTGCCCAGAGGTCTATGCAAGTCATGCTTGTCATGTAGTTTTCATACACCACATTTGACCATGTGGTTATCAAAGTCACGCTTGAATTAGAGCCGAACTGTATATCTTTGCAGGTAGGCCTACCTAAAATAGACCAGAAGGAATTGCCGGCATGGTAGGTATTATATGTCTGCGCTATTTATGTTTTCTAATTGGTTGCCTTAAAAGCATTTTCTTCTGTAAGTTTTACAGGATTTTGTTAATATTAATAATTCTAATTAATTATTTATCACATTGCTAAGGCAATGAATTCAACTAATAATTGACAATAACCTACTTTGCATTAAAATTTCAGGGGCTCCAGTTTTCAGTCAAGTCTTCTTTTATATTGTTCATCATTATCTTCTCTGTTACACAAGGTTAGCCATTTGGGGATTATTTATTAATTATTATTATAAATTATATTCATATTATTATTCATATTATTATTATTATTATTGAATCACTATAGGGCATATATAAATACTGTAGACCTATGTTCATAATGCTAAAACCATTTGAAATGTTTAATTACGGTATACATGCTGTAAGTGTACTGCATATTTAGCTTGACATTCACATCTGCATTTCATAATCACTGACCCAGCATTTGTACATTGGTTTGCATTTATATCTTGTGAAACATGTTACCTTTAAAATACGTGCACTGTACTAACATTATATTGATGATGACAGTAATAGGTGGAGTAAACATCTCTGAGCTAGTGTGTCATATTGTCAGCTTCATGCAGTGTCACCAAGCTGAATTGTTCAAGACCAGACCAACTGGAACTCCTGAATGCATTGACTCCTGTCTTTAAACTGAAAGCTATACGGCCTGTCGTCAATATCAGTACCCAAACCAATGTCACAGCATACTTCTTTCTCTATGGAATTCTGGGAGTGGTATGTTAACTTTTAGAATATATTGCTCTATTCTATTTTAAGACAAAAATTATGAATAGAAAACAACCATAATAACATAATAGAAATGAATATAATAATATAGGATATTTTACAATTATGTATAATGTATTACACCATTTCATGTATAATATGGTTTATATAAAATAATGTAAGCATATTGTATAATTCAAAATATAGAATACAAAGTCAACATTTTGCAGTGAATTTAATAGTAAATGTTATTTTTGTTATTTTAATATTCTGTAGAGTTAATTGAGTTGACTGCATGTGTTAAAGAGTTCATTATTATAACTCATTCTGCAACTGTGGAAATTCTTTTAAATATCCCTATTCATATTCACAGTATTATTATTGAAATATCCGTAAATAGAAGAAGATGATCAGTAGGCATATTTTGAAATGCAATATATTTACATTGCTCAGAACAAACCCTGCTGCATCGTTGTTAACAGTTCTGTCATATGATGTGTCCTAATATACAATTTGTATCTAGGATGAAAAATCTCAAATCCTAATGACCTACATTTGGCTTAGTTATGTAAGTAGCTCAAAAAAGATTAATATATGATGTCTTGTTTGGATTCAATTACCAAGTAGGAGTACTGACTGAAGTGTGGTGACATCATTTGTATTGCAAGTGTATTGTCATAATTCATATATTATTATGTTTATTTTTATTATTTGAATGTATTTTATTTTTTCAGGAGTGGCATAATGAGTTTATCAGCTGGGACCCAGCTCAGTGTGGTGCTGACAAGATTTCTCTCCCTAGAGAGAAGTTGTGGGTACCAGATATTGTGATCAGTGAATTGTGAGTTGTGTGTACATGAGCTGTACAGTATTGTGTTAAAAGTGACTGCTATACTTACTGTCCTACTTAATTTATCTTGCAGTATGGATGAAAACACAGCCCCAGATGTTCCATATGTATTTGTTGATTACAATGGCACAGTATATGATTCATATCCTGTTCGAGTTGTTAGCTCCTGCAACCTTGATATTAATACCTTCCCCTTCGACATCCAGAACTGTAGTTTCAGTTTCTTCTCCTACATCTATACTGGTGAGTTGCATCATATACTGTTAGCGGTATGCTATGAATGATAATTTACTCACATTTGAAAGGTTCACTATGTGACTTCTACAGTAGTTAACACACCCCTATTCTCCAACTCCCATCCTTCTCAAACATTATGGTCATAGTACACTTAAACAAACATCAAGAGGCCACATTAACAACGTTAATAGCAAAACAGATACTCACAGAGTACATGTACAGACACACACGCACCTAAGCTCAACTGTAGAATGAATGTGTCGCTTCTTTACCTCCTGTTCTCATCCGTTCTTCTCTTTTCTCCATGTTGTTTCTTTGCTCTCATAAAGTCAATGAATTAACAATGAAAATAGGGTTGCCAATAGAGGAGATTAACCAGATCTCCAATGAAATCATGACTACTATTGGGGAATGGCAACTACTGAATATCGAACGTGTAAACTATGGAGATGAGCTTGTGTTCCACGTATGTTCAGCATTTCGAATTCCATGTTATGTTCTACATTAATAGCACATAGGCTTATATGCAACTCCCAGTAATCATAATTAAATTGATATTTGAGCAAATAAAAACATCTTAACATTGCCATAGATAGCTAATTTTCAAGCTAATTTTTTTTAGCATTCTGGAGAAAGCTTGTTGATATTTGAACTCGATCAAAACAATGCCATAGAGTGCTCCCTCCGAAGCTCCGCCTCACAAATTGGAAACACATTACGAAGGCTAGGATACTGTTTGTGTGTGCGGTCTGCACTTTGTTTGTTTCAGCTAGCAGATAACAGATACAGTATATTCACTGAATTTGACAAAAAGTGCATTATCTTAGAGTAAAACTGCGTACTATACCTTTAATATACTTTATTTATTCTTGAAAACAGATTAATCAGATAGTATTAGTAGATTTATCATTTATAATATGTCATGTTCAAAGATGAACTCTTGAAAAAGGCACCGACATGATACCTGTCGCACCTCTATCGATGTACTGTAGATCAAGATACGACGCAGGCCCATGTTCTATGTGGTGAACCTGTTGATCCCCAGCTGTTTCCTGGTCACAGTGGACCTCTTCAGCTTCCTGCTGCCCCCACAGAGTACAGACCGCTCCAACTTTAAGATGACCCTCATCCTGGGATACACCGTGTTCCTGCTCATCATGAACGACCTGCTCCCAGTCACCGGGGACACCATACCTCTATTAAGTCAGCAGCATTATTTGGACACTCCGACCTTCTGTATACTCTATGTTCAGTTGGACAATGATTGTCTGAGATGCTGTGACCTCTCTATCCCAGATGTGTTCTTCTCACTCTGCCTGGCCTTGATGGTGGGCAGCCTGCTAGAAACTCTCATCGTCACCAACCTGCTGTGTGGTACCAACAAGTTCTCTCCAGTGCCTCGCTGGGTCCGTGTGGTCATCCTGCAGTTTTTGAGTTGTCTTCTCGGCCTATGTGTAAACAAACGGCCAAACCAAAATAACAATACAGGTACCAAGACACAAAAATGTAGTACTGTCCTTAGTATGGATGTGTGTGTTGCTGTATAGGCTATAGCTAAAATCATGCTAGTAATATGGTTGGATATATAGCCTTATTCCCAATGAGACATGTGGGATATATTGTTAATGTTTTGGTTTTTAGGAGCCTGTGAATAGTTTATTTTTTCTGCTAGCTTGCAATGCCAAAGCTGGAGTGAACGCCTGCCCTCTAGTGGTCAAAGAGAGCACGGCTGGTGAGAAGGGGTCTGAGTTGGAAGAGAAGACCCTGGAGGAGCTGAGGAGGCTGGGTAGAGACCTCCATGTCATTCGCCTAAAGGTGGACCAGGAGCTAACTGGGAGCCAGAACAATGATGACTGGATCCAGGTGGGTTTCATCATCGATCGCCTGCTGTTTGCCCTTTATGCCCTCTTCTTAATAGCCAGCTTCATTACCATCATCTCTATTATGGTCATATCATACACCCATTAGAAAAGTACATGTTTGTTGACTTTTCAAACACATCCAAGTTTTGTGACTGACATTGTTTTTGTAGAGCGGCCAGTTAAGTTATACATTTATTTGTTTGTTTGTTTGTTTGTTTGTTTGTTTGTATGATTCAAAATGTCACATTGCCATTAATGGAAGGAAAATGTGCTCTGTTCATTTAGATTTTTTGTGGACTTTATTGAATAGAGAAATTGTTGTATACAGAATAAAATTTCTTGGGAAAAAAAATTATTTTCCATAGTATTTGATTACATTTTAGTCAGTTTTGTGCCATCAATACATTTGTGTTCACTAAACAGTGAAGTTAAAATATTATAAATACTTTTTTTTTTATATAGGCTTAATCAAATAAAATCGTTAATCAATATACTGTATGCAGGCATTGCTAAAATAAATAAAACTATACTATCTGAACCCTTTTATTCTCCAAAACGAAAACCCAGGCAGCAATGAAAATTACAATAATCAATGTGTCATGTTATGTAGGCTACTGGATCATGTCATAGCATGATAGGCAGCTAACTAAATAAATAAACACACATATGAAATTTACAATATCATATTTAAATGTTGGAATAAAAATCACCATCTGCTTGTTTTTGGTTGGATATAGTTATTCAAAGTCCAAACCCGGTATGTTGCCGTGGTGAGTATTATTGTACACAATCATGGCACCATTCAGCCGCACCACCTGTCTCACTTAGCAAGCAGTTCTGGCTTTCTGTCATTAAAGGTATAGTCATTCTGGATAATTTATATACTTATACTTTTTTCAGATTATTTCACGGGCAGCTAGTTGACCGTGACAAGATATTTGCTGAATTTGACAAAAATTGTATTATTTTACATTGGCTGATTTTTAAATCCCGTCTAAATCCCGTCTGAATTGAAGTCACTCAGGGGTTTTCCTTTACAGTAACATAATGAGAGTGACTCTGCAGCTTCGCTCCGACCCTTGTTCGTCTAAGAATGTCTGAACTAAAGGATCTCATTTACTCAATTAGAGTTGAAAGTTTGAACAAGGCTATATCACTTTTAGCAGAGTTAAACCATCTTCTACAAAGTCTATTCTATGCTGTATCCAACAACAGTTTAGTTTTCAAACACTGTTTGACTCCACATCAGACCCTCACAACCTTTATTGAGTCATCTCTATACAATTACAATAAACGCAGAAATATAACTCACCTATTGTCATTATCATTACTTGTTGTTCATACTAAACATAATAAAGGAAAATCCTTCTTTTTTTATCCATGTGAAAATCTCTAGAATCATTTGTACAGATCATTTAAAACATTAACATTAATGTGCACAAATCTGCAGGACAGAAACTAACAATTCCTTTTGACATAATAATGTTTTAGTGCTCCCAGCTGAAAGTCAAGTCTTCTCATATTCTATTCATCTTCATCTCTGTTCTCTGGCTTGGTAAGTACACTTCCCAACATAAAGTAACAATGTTTAAACACCATTGCTAATTGGTATAAAGTAACCTATCACGGTCACATTTTGATTATTGGTTGGACAGAAGGCTTACATCTTTAAGTTATTGTTATCAGTCAAAACCATCTGTAATAATGCATTCAACCACACACTTATATTGTTCTTATATTTGCTCAGTGAGATCCTTCCATGTCTCTCACTGTCTTAATTATTTTTTGACAATTTTAAGACTATATTAATAATGACTGAGTTAATAAAATAATTACTAATTCTGTCAATTGCTTGTGAATGCAATTCTAATTTCTGTTCTGATAGTTCGTGTGAGCTACCTACTGTATGTGAATACTCTACTATTGTGTCCTGCTATGGCACAGTTACACCACTACATCAAGCAATGACCCTTCAGGAGAGAATATAGACAGAAAGGAGAGCCTCATTTGCCCATTTGCTGTTCAAGTGATCACATAAACATTATTAATATGCTAAATTAAAAATATGAATTTATAGAAAAAAAAGAAGCAAGGAACATTTGGCTGGAGCTGTGGTGCAATCGGTAGCCCCGTAACCATATGGGCCTGAGTCCCTTGGGAGACCTATGAATCTGTCTGAAAGTCATTTCCCAATCTTTCTCATGTCCTGTCTATTTGCACTGTCCTGTCCTTAAATAGAGAATGCAAACGTTACCATTTGACCAAGTGTACTTCATAAAGCTTTAATGGCTCTTCCTTTCATAGTTCCGTGTAATGGCATCCGGCAGAACTGCTCTCAACCCAACCAGATTGCCCTGCTACAAGCTCTGGAGCCAGTGTTGGAGCTGGACTCCATACGACCCGTAATTAACCTATCAACCCCTACTAACGTCAACATTGTATTCGTCTTGTATGGGATCATGGGAGTGGTGAGAGTACATTTTTACTTATTATGTTAGGGTGTGATGACTACATCTTTCAATATTTAATGCAATATATTTTATGTTAAGATTAGTAATAGCTAGATAATATCCCCCATCCCCCCAAATTAATAGGACTACTCTTTGTATTTGGTACAGTGGTGTAGGTGATATTAATATCTCTAGATTAGGATAAGATATTATTGATCCTTAGATGTTACAACAGCAAGTAGCAAATTAAAGGTGTTACATTAGCAAATAGAAGGTAGCAAGGTAGAGCATGGTCTTATCCTGGGAACCAGCCGATTCTGGTTCGGCTGGTTCAGTTGCTCTAATTGGTTGTAGACCTATCTAATTGCTGCCACATGCATTTTGGTCTGTGCCCATTGATAACTAGCCTGGTATAAGCAAACCCATAATTGACATCCATATATCCCTTTTTTAAGTATGACAATGACAACAATAATTTTCAGTGACATAAATGGTAATAGATCTATCAAATTAATTATGTTTACATTGTGTCATAAAGATAAATACATATTTCACATGTGGATTCACTATTTCAGGATGAAAAAGGACAGTTGTTGACAACATATATCTGGCTAAATGTAGTGAGTATATTGTGTCCAGTCATCTTTCACTTCATTAAGCAGTGTGGCACATGGTTGTATTACAAGAGGGCATGTAGTAGTACGTCATTAACGGTATTATTCAGTAACCGCCACATTGTAGAATTAGCCAAAAATGCATGTATGTATTTCTGAACCCTTCAACAAAGACATGAAGAGGTTGGCAAATAATGTTTCACTAAGGAGTGCTTTGTGCTGCAGGAATGGCAAAATGCATTTTTGAGCTGGGATGAAAATGCATGTGGCTCTTCAAGAATTACAGTCCCAAGAAATATGGTGTGGGTGCCAGATGTGGTAATTAATGAATGGTAAGTCACATTCATTGTGTGGACAATTTGAAACAAAAAGTCTCAAGAAACTTAAGTTTTTATTTTATTTTATTCATTTGTATGTTGATATAATAGAAGAATGTGACAGCTTCATTTAAATAAAAAATGTGGTTCATGATTGCTTATCCACAATTAACCCCATTTGAGCAAAGCTCACTTTAACAATGACATTGATTTTGTTTATACTAAATAGTTAAATTATACTGCATATTTCAATGATAAAATCCAAGCATTCTAATTCTGTATACTGTGTGTATCCATGTATTTGGATTCCCACTGCAGTGTGCAGAAGAGCAAGGCTCCATATGTTCCATATGTCTTTCTTTACAATTATGGCAATGTGTCAGACGCTCGGCCTGTCAAAGTGATCAGCTCCTGTAGGCTTGACATCTACACATTTCCCTTTGATGTCCAGAAATGCACTTTTACCTTCAACTCTTACATTTACCGACGTAAGTGCATCTTTAAAATGTATTGGCAACTTGTTTGTAGCTATCTATCTGTTATTACAAGGCACAGATCTGCAATGCTGCTTTTGACATTTTCTCCTGAGATTTTACAGGGATCCAGTATTTCAGCACATTTTTCTTATTAATACATACATCATACAATAATAATGAATTGTGTTGAATAAAGACAGACCTAGAGACTGTAAAAACAGTACAACTCTGTGATGTGTGGTAACAGCTGTGTTCTGTGGTGTTAAATGTAAGTGCCATGGTTCAAAGTGCAATGCTGTCTTTCTATGCATTTCTTGCCACTATCAGTCAATACAATACCAGCCAATATCAATACAAAATGTTTTGTTAAATCTTTCTCTGATAGACTCAGCTCTGCGATTATCAGCACCATTTGCTATGGACTCAATTCTTGAGGCCTCTTTAGATGCCATGCAAACCCAGGGGGAGTGGGAACTGGTCAACATCACACTGCAAACATTAAGCCTACAAGACTATATTATCACCGGTGACCCTTTTGATCAGATAACTTTCCTTGTATGTCATCTTTGTGATTTTTCTGTCCTTTCAAATTGCATTTGACTCAGTTTTGGATTGTTCTATTCATTATGTTGAAGGGCAGAGAGAATAACAAATATAGGCTTTTGATTATCTCAGTGCTGAGTGCTAAGACAAATACATAAGTCACCTGCTAATACTGTATACTACTCTACAGTTAAGTTCACGTCATGTTTAAACCTAAGATATTTCAGCTGATATGTAATACAGGCTAAGGTAAGATCAGTTGTCAGCATAATGGGCTTTATGTGGGTGGGGTGCGGGAGTTAAACATACATTACTGTAAACAGACCATAAGCCTGTGTAGTAGCATCATTAGCGCATGGCAAGCATTTGCTTGGTGGCAGCAACAGATAAAGAGAGTTCCTCTGCTCCTTATACAGTAGTCACCTACCTGCTCTCCCATCAGATTGAAATCAGGCGTAGGCCTTTCCTCTACGTGGTGAACCTGTTGATCCCCTGCTGCTTCCTCATCACAGTGGACCTCTTCAGCTTCCTGCTGCCCCCACAGAGCGTGGACCGTTCCGCATTCAAGATGAACCTCATCCTAGGATACACCGTGTTCCTGCTGCTCATGAACAACCTGCTGCCGTCCTCTGGAAACACTGTGCCCCTCATAAGTTAGTATGCGTGTATGAGAGTGTCACTGAGTTTGTAGTCTATACTTGGCACGTGTGTTATTGAGACGTATAAAGAGGAGGCCTGGGACATTAACTTGTAGTAACACAAATAATTCCCTTCTCAACACTTGTTTCATGGATGGGAGCAGTTATGAGTAACACGTAAACATGTTGGAGTGGCTAACAGTCTTACTATAAAAACTAGTTAACATAACTATTAGAAAAGTGTTAATGACCATTACTAAAGCCTCCTAGCTGACCCTATTTGATCATTACCTGCCTATACTGTACTGCAGGTGTGTTCTTCTCACTCTGCCTGACTCTAATGGTGGCCAGTCTGCTGGAGTCCATCATCATCACCAACCTAATATGTGGAAAACACAATTGTCCAGTCCCCCACTGGATACAAGTGCTCTTCCTAAACATCCTGGGACGTCTTCTGAGGCTGCCTCCAAAGCCCAGAGTTACAAAGGGCCTCCATGAACAGGGTAAGCCTTCGGAGCATGCTGTTGCTGAATAACTATTTGATGGAGGACAGCACGTAGTAAATACTTGGTATGTGGCTTTGGTATGGATCCCAGACTAGCTACATTGTGATGTCGTCAACTCCTTTCTGATCCCTCTACAGCAGGAGTGAACGCTTGCCCTCTAGTGGTCAAAGAGAGCACGGCTGGTGAGAAGGGGTCTGAGTTGGAAGAGAAGACCCTGGAGGAGCTGAGGAGGCTGGGTAGAGACCTCCATGTCATTCGCCTAAAGGTGGACCAGGAGCTAACTGGGAGCCAGAACAATGATGACTGGATCCAGGTGGGCTTCATCATCGATCGCCTGCTGTTTGCCCTTTATACCCTCTTCTTAATAGTCGGCTTCATTACCATCATCTGGATCTGGGTGAAGGCCTATAGAAATTGATTTTTTTTTTATTTGACTATTCATTCAATAAAGATTTTTTGTTTTCTTATCAAAATATATTATACTCTATTATACAGTACAGGATACACATTGATTGCACATTGATCACTAATCATGCTGGATCAAAGTCCATCTCTGTCCACTGATAGCACTCTCATCAACGTCAACTGTATTCCACACCTGTATTAAGTCACATTTACATTCTTATGCTCTGTGTTAGAAAATGTATTTTAATGTGGATTATGTCTTTACAGTGTGTTTCTTTGCAATGAAATTTAAAACATACATTATTCTGGTCTGTTTTTTTTTTTTGATAGTGAGGTTTGTGTTTACTGAAAGAATTTTGTGCCTGTGTCACATAATTAACTAGTATGCTGTCACAGACTAGCTGAAAAGCCATAAAGCTGTCAATAACCTAACAGTATAAGGATTAATCCACATTCTTGTTAAACAAGCTGACATAATAAGCACACAACTCTGAATGGGTCCAATTATTGAATCAATTATAAAACAACGTTCATGGCATCATGGTTTGGAAGCCAAACTGTGTAAACCAAATGGTTAAATGGTCAAGTCAGTTGATTGGTGAGTTACAGCTTCACCTAGGGTCCCTGTATACCAGACAGGTAACAGAGTTTAACTGGCACAGAGAATTTCAGCTTCTGCCTTCTAGACATTCAGACTTTGAAGCGGTTTTCAACCAAATAGAAAAATACCAACATTTTATGGCTTCTACCCTCAGGGATTCCTCTCTAAGCATACATCTGAAACAATTAACAACCTACTGTACATACTGTAGGCACAGGAGACATTAAAATATATAACCGCCATGCCTGAAGACAATCTCAAAAACCAGTTGCAATGCAAACACCTGAATGGTAAAGACAGGGTATTCAAAGGTATTTGCAGTGATGCATACATTTACTGGGAAGGCAAATTCAAGAAGGCGTCAGCAATATCACAACTCAGTCCACCACAAACACTCAGTCTTGCACATTAATAATGATTGCCCAGGATGCATTGTTGGTGAAATAACTTTACCTTAAAAACAAGTTGCATTTTTCTTCAAGGACAAAGCTGTTGAGTAAAAAGTCACAAGATGACAGAGCTAACCAAGGCAGCTGGGCTACGTGTTTTCTCTTTGATACTGCTTCACAGTAAGAATTCATTATACTGAATTTTAATGTTTTTAAGTCACATTTTACTACTACTACATTTTTATGTGAATAACTGCTTTCTAACTTATGCTTTTGAATTGCTTCCAAAAGTAGTGTATCAACAATGTATAAAATGCTTGTACCAATTAATGGTAATATTAGGTCTATACTGCAGCAAAAATAAAAAGAGGATACTTGTAATTCAGGAAGTAAAAATGTACTACATTGATCCCTGAAGGGAGATTATGTGGTTATTATCTATCTTTCTTTGTATTTTTACCAACTGTTTTTCAGACTCGGTAGCAGCACTCAATTGTTCCGCACCAACTCCACAAGCCCTGTTTGCTGCTCTTCAGAGTAAAAAGCTTTTCAAAAGAAACTAATATCAGTATATCTTTTACTTTAGTGGGAATTTTAGAACTGGTGAGCAAACGCATTTTCACTTTTCCTAAAATTTATATAGTATATATACAATATATTTACCAATAGTTATGCATGTCTTCAAGATATATTTTCATTTCCAGGATGAAACATCCCAAACAATGACAGTCTTCTTATGGACAATAATTGTAAGTGATTCTGTTAAGGA
>JAODUE010023834.1:8087-23124 GCA_027564755.1 Amblyopsis hoosieri | reverse complement strand
AGGCAGTTCTGAAGGCGAAAGGGGGTCAAACACAGTATTAGTATGGTGTTCCTAATAATCCTTTAGGTGAGTGTAAACACCCAAAGGTAAACACCCCAACATAAACAGCCAAAGGAAAAACACCCCAACATAAACACCCAAAGGTAAACACCCCAACATAAACACTCACCGTCCATCTGAACTAGGAGTTCTGATTTGACCCTGCGACTTGCTTCGTGCTCGTCCGATGTTCCTCTTCTGCCACAGATGGAGTCGATCTCGTCTATGAAGATAGTGGTTGGTGCGTAAAACCGGGCCTTGGAAAAATATAGACGTTTTGTTGAACATATGACTTTTGCTGAAAGTTACCTGGATAAAAGTCTTGATTTACTAAAGCTCCTTAGTACCACTATTTACCAAGTCGAGTCTCAAATTGTAATTTTATTTAAATAAGAAGCAGTTAAAAAAGTTACATGAAAAATTTGCCGCGTTTATGAAATGTGATATCATTTTTTTTTTATTTTAAGTATTACGTCACTGAAACACTAACACTTACCATCTCAAATAGCAGCCGCACAAGCTTCTCTGACTCGCCCCTGTATTTGGAGGTGAGGGTGGAAGAGGACACGTTGAAGAAGGTGGTCCCACATTCAGTGGCCACGGCCTTGGCCAGCATGGTCTTCCCCGTCCCTGGGGGGCCAACCATCAACACTCCCTAAAGGGCAGGGTGGGTTAGGACTAGGGATGGCACCGATACGATACTGAGATCGGAAATCGGTCCGATACGGACTTAAATAGCTGGATCGGTATCGGTGACAATTGGAAAGTTATAACCAATCCATGGGACTAATCCAATTAAATTCATTTACACATGTAGGTCTACTGTCAAGCATCAGCCATGTCTAACCTACCCAGGCCACACTATCAGCAGCAGGTTTCTAAAACGCATCTAAGTCCTAAAATAGAGATTGGCTGTCATTTACTTTACAATTTAACTTAAAACTTAATTTAACAATGGAATCGGATCGGTACTCTGTATCGGCCGATTCCTAAAGTGCTGGTATCTGTATCGGCATTGGGACTGAAAAAACTGGATCGTGCCATCCCTAGTTAGGACCAGTAAGGGATGCAGGTGTATAGAGTCCTTGACTATTTGGCACATTGAACAGGGTGTATGTGTGGTATGTAAAAAGGTGGAGTCAGCGTGCATGATGTGAGCTACTGCCCCCTTCTGGGCTACACAGAGAGGTACAATCCATTAATTTGCCATGCTTTAAAGATGCAGTCAGTGATGCTGGAAAAAGATTGTTGATATTTGTGTCACATTAAATACTTAACTTGAAATTGTCATTATTATATAGAATAACATCCTAAAATTAATTAGTGAAGAAAGGAGCTGTTCAAATCAGAGATTAAATGTTGTATTGTTGCACTATTAAAGAAGGCTTTATTCAAATGTAAATGCCGTTTCTTGTTGCGGGGACACGGACGGCCCCCGTTCACCTCTTTGCCTTGGGCCCCCAGACACCCTTGCATCGTCAAGGGAACCATCTCTCACATGATTGGGGGTGAAGGGGGGAACATTTGTCATTCAACTGGGAGGAGACTAATCCTATGTTCTTCGCACCGCCAGCCCAAATCCGACCTTTGGCACATCCAAATTGTTATTTGTAGGAGCATTCTTTAGTTATTTGTATTTTGTGTAATACTGATTCGTTCTTTGTGTGAGTGTGTGCGGATGGTGGGCGTGGCCTACAGGAACGATTATAACAGGAGAAGGCCATGACACTCTCATTTTGGTGAACGTAAGACTTTTATCATCGCTGAGTTTGCATGGTGCTTGGGTGGTGAGAGAGATTATGCACCTCCATTTATCCTGCAACCACGGCAACCCATGCAGATAGGTTGGTTTGGTTTGAACACACAAATCTGATCTAATCACTTGCACGCAACAGTGTGAACAATTGTCTCTTTAGATCTGATATTATAAACAAATCCACTTTGCCTGCAGTGTGAACATAGCCGAAATGGCTGAACTTGTTTGTCATTCTCGAGAACGCTTGTTAAATTTTGAAATCAAGTCAAAACAAACAGACTCAGAAACTCCCACACGTTGAAACACATTACAAAGCTGTGTGCAGGTATGCTCCACTTTGTTTGTGTTCGTATTTACAGAGCTTTGTAGAAGTACCAGATTGTCTTTTCAGCATGCGTAGAGAAGGGTACGATAGCCAAATGCAAGGAGATACATTATTTGGTGAATTTGACCAAAAAAGTGTATTTACTACTGACTACACCTTTAATTTGATCTTTGTGTTATTGTTCTTACTAGTAACAATGGTTTGACACAAGAGCTGAGTACACCGGACAGGAGTATGTACTCTTCATGTGTATGAGCAAGCACTCTGTGAGTGTGTGTGTGTGTGCGCGAGCGTGTGTGTGTGTGTGTGTGTGTGTGTGTGTGTGTGTGTGTGTGTGTGTGTGTGTGTGTGTGTGTGTGTGTGTGTGCGTGCGTGCGTGCACGTGTACCTTCCAGGGCCGCCGGATGCCTTTAAAGAAGTCAGGCATCCACATGGGCAACACCACTGCTTCCCTCAGCAGTTTCTTTGCATCTTCCAGATCAGCAATGTCATCCCTTAACACAAACGCACGCACACACACACACACACACACACACTCAATTTAATCATCTCTAAACACATGCCGTTTAAAGAGTAAGAGGAGATACAGAGGCTAATTCCAGGTTCAAATAGCACTGTACATTTGTCTTGTATTTAAACATTTGTATTTGATAAAACCTGTTAGAATAAAAGATTAATAGATAGATTTTTCTCTGTCACTGCCCTCATGGTCCACAATGTGGCTGTTGGAAGTCAAACATTAATTTATTCAGCCATGTTTGCCCACTGTTAATGTAAACATACTGTATACTAAACTGAATTTAACACATGCAGTATCGAACAATGCAAGACAATGCACGGCGCAAATGCTCGTTAAGGGATGAACTCTCAGCAACCATACCAGTGTATGTTAGGGTTTCGGGACACAATATCTCTCTCCAGCGCGTCCACGAGATCACCGTCGTATCCTTGGCCACCAAACTTCTTCAGCTCTCCATCTCCTTCTCCGCTGAGCTTTTTTACCTGGGAAACGGAAAACAAATCAATCAAACAAAAAATTATTCCGTTTTTGCAGCAATGTACATATTAAACAGCAAATACACACAGTTACAGGAAATATGAATTTCATTTGTTTTGAAATCTTCTCCACGACCTTTTCGTCTTGGGCTTTGACGCCACGGACGTCTCGGGGTCCAGCTCGTTCTGCCTTGGGGTTGGCCTGTCCCCGGCCAGCTGGCACCGGTGCTCTGTGCTGCAGGCTTGGGGAGTCTTTCTTCTGTTGCTTCACCGCAGTGTTGGGGCGCTTCACCAACGCAGGGTTCCTACGTGCACAAAACATGCGATATATCAACCAGGATCGCCCTTCTCACATCCTGGCACACTGGAAGAAAGTGTACTTCCATCTGCTCATGGGAAATTGAGCTGCAATGTTATTGTGATACAACAGAGTTGATACGGAATCCATTTTTGTTTTGACCGTATTTTGATTAAGGCAAAAGGAGACAAGCAGGAGTACAGAAAATGTATTATAGTTATGACTCGGCCTGTCACAATAATTACTATATCGACTTATCGTGCACGCACACGCACACACACACACACACAAAGCACACAGCGACAGGTGAAAGAAGTGTTCCTCGAAGTTTTAAGGTGTTTTTAGAAGAAGAAATTAAAAAATTAATTAATTTTTATACTTAGCCAAGCAATGAAATTGGTTTAACAAATCATAACGAACAATTGATGCCACATGTTTCGGAACAACAATGTTTACATGATTCTGACAATAATAACGTTCATCTAATTTATTTCTGGGACAATATATCGGCCAACAAAAATAGTTATCGTGCCAGGCCTATTTAAAAGAAAAGACAAAGATGCACGGCATTGCAAGCATGCTGGGGTTGAGAGATCTAGAACCAGGCATGTGACATCTTTCCAGGTGCTGAGGTGAGTAAATCATACACATGATGTACACGTCATCAAAACACACACCTATGCTCTGCGGGGGTGGGTGGGGGCCAAACCAACGGGTCCTGTAGCCTCTCCTCTGGCTGAGGAGCGGGGAACTCCACCGGCTTCTCTGACCTAAAGCTCTCTATGGTTCCTACAATGCCCTTCACGTGGTCATACTCTTGGGTCAGCTCCTGCCTCACCTGGACAAAAATCAAATGAATGGGGAGTCTATCAGATCTATGCATTACACTAAAAAAGGCATAGGTTAGTGTGATAACTGCACAGTAATTGTGTCAAAGAGAGACGTCTGAGCAGTGAGATGTGTGTAATACTGGAATAAGCGCTCAGAGAACATTTATGGACGAAGAGCTGAGAAGGACAAGTTGCCTTACTTGTTGCCATTTTACTTTTAGTGCAGGGTCTCTGAGGGACTGGCTGTACTTGTGGATCTGTTGAATGACCCCCTGGTAGTACACCATGGAAGAGTCATAATTCCCCAGCAAAGCATATTCACGTCCCTTCTTCGCATTGTCGCATATCTCTGCCAGATTCATCCTGTAGTGTAAATTCTGAACGATGTAGTAAAGGAAAACAATTGCATTATAGCCCCAAATTAGGTTTCTCTAAGTATGGCCACTCGGTGGAGGTGCGTAAATATATTCATATGAAGATTTAATTTGCAGCTTGATCGGTAAAATGTAAAACCTCCTATCAGATTTACATTGTACAGTAGACTAACCAGTGTCATTATCATTTTGCTGTTTAAAACATTGGATGGCTATGCATGGCCGACCAAACCGCTATCCCTTCCCTCCGGACCGGTTCAAGTTACATCCGTACTTCTATGTTGTAGCATCGCTGTCGTTAGCATTTGCTAGCTTTACTAGCTAGGCCACATCGTTAAAAAGAAAACGAATATCATGGCAACTAATCACTTTAACGATTATTCTCCCGGTTTCTGATATGTGCATATGTGAGCATAATCTGACCACCAAATGAACGTCATTTGAATTATCATGTAAAAAAGAATACACATTACCTGGCTGCATAAAACACTTGCTTGTATTGTTTTGGTCACAAGTCCACAGGGATAAGATGTTACCATAGCCGCGGAAGGACGCCGTGTGTTGAATGACGAATACCCCCGATTATCTGGTGCATTCGAGTGATTGCTGTAAACTAGAAAGAAATTAAAGTCTGCGTCTCATTTGGTTTATACACGTCCAGTTACTACACTTGTTTGGCGAACTACAGTGTATTCCTCTCTGTCGTTTGTAGGTTAAGACCTAAAGTTGTATTTCGTTTCATATTATTCTCCAAATAGACTGTTAGTTGCAGCGTCCACTTAAAATTTACATAAAGGAGCCATTTTACAGTAACGTAATATGCTTTTAATTTCGTAAAATGATTTGAATTACACGTCTAGCTAATTTGGTTTTATCTTTTTCCCTTTTTCATAATCCTCTCCTACGTTTATGTTTTCACGTGTCAATTGTCTACGAACTACAATAGCCTATGCTAATTTAAATATGAGAACATTTATAATTTACTACAGATGATAAAGGTGTTGTCAGCGATTGTTAGCGATAGCTTTTTGTCAAATTCAACAAATATCTACTCATGGCCGCTACATGCCCATTCTGTGTACAATGAAAAAAGAATCCTGTGCTTCTGTGCAGCCCTGGCTCTGTAATTTAAAACACAGAGCAGGTGGTACACTGCAGACCCTGTCACCCCACAACAATATCCTAGAATTTGCAATGTGTTTCAAATGTTGGGGGGGAGGGGGGCTTTTGAGGGCGCACCCTATGCATTAAAGGAAGAGCTGTTGTTATGTTATGTTATTATAAGAGTTAAAATGTCTTTCTCCAGAATGACTGACTCCATCTTTATGTGTAGTTTGACATAAAAACAATGCAATGCAGACAAGCAATAGTACAGGTTATCTCAAAATATAACTAGGCAAGAGAAAAAGACAGACAGCATTGGTAATCATAGATGAACATGAGCACGCAGTATATGCCCTGTGATCATTTATTTGTGCGTACCATTTCCAAACAGCATCAAATACAAGCTACAGGCATTTTTCAATTGCATATAAGGTAAATACCGGCATAAGGATGATTGCATGTCTTCACAGCATTGCCCCTTCTATTGGTCCCGTTCCTTTACTGAAATGCAATTTTGTTTGTGTGTATTTCATATGTATTGAACAGACACACGTAATGCTGCTTTGTTTCATTCGCTGTAAATGTGCAGATTGGGCTTCATTTAGCCTGATATCCTTTGACATGCATTTCAATCACAAAGTTCATATTGTGCAATCTTTTAAATACTGTTACTGAACAGTATGTTTCCATTTGTCGTTGTTTTTACTACATTATATCTGGTTGTCACAACATCTGGATTACTGCAACACTCTTCTCTCTGGCATTCCAACCAAACTCATTAATAGACTCCAATTAGTACAGAGCTCTGCTGCCCAAATCCTCACGAACATCACATCACTCCTGTTCAGATTCAGCTACATTGGCTTCCTGTAAAATTCCATATTAACTTCAAGATTCTCCTCCTTATATAAAAGGCCCTCCACAATCTGACTCCCTCCTACCTCTCTGACCTTCTCCTGCCATATACTCCCTCCTGATCTCTTCGCTCCTCCTCTACAGGGCTTCTCGGTCAGCCCCCCATTCCTCCTCTCCACCATGGGGGCTCGGGCCTTCAGCTGCTCTGCCCTCAGACTCTGGAACACACTTCCACTGTACATTTGACATTTGTCACCTCGTTTGCTAAACTCCTCAAAACGCCTATGACATTTGACCCTTTGTTCCACTCTCACCTGACTCCCTTGCCCTTCCAACAAGCATGCATTATTTCATTTGATTTATTTTGTATACATTTCTCAGATAAAATTTTAATTACTATAGTATTTATATTTCAGCCAACTGTTTTATATCTATGTATTTGCAATGTAAGATGTCCTTGAGTGTTCAGAAAGGTGTACCAAATAAAATGTATTATCTTAAAGCCGTCATCTCCGCTCGGTTATGTTTTGCTAGCAGTTCAGCAGCTCTATCTCCGACTACTATGGCTGGAAGTATTTAATAAAGGGATAGTTTGCTGGTGTCCCTTAATATGGTGCCATATGTACTCCAGGTCAATCACAGTTCTCTACACTATAACAAAAATGATCTGTCAATAAAAAGTATTGAATCTATTTGGGGAAAATTGACGGAATAATGATGCTGTCAGCAGAAGGTTGGCCAGTAGGACCACAGTCTCGCAGAGTCAGCCTTTACATACGTAGTCTGGAACACAGCGCTAGCTAACTGCGTCCCCTAACTGAGTACCCGCCTACTTGACAAGTGAGGTATTTTGAGTGACATGCATGACGACCAACTACCTAACTCCTTGACAAAGTCGGATGTTAAATTTACAATGAGGAAATTGTTGGAAAACTGAAGATCAGGACTCTGGCTGTTTCCAGGTCTTGAAAAACTGTAGACTACTGTTACTGCTTAAAACAACTCACTAGCGTCGCACCGGATATTACGGAGACAAACTTGTGAGTGACAATGCTTACAGCCAATGGAAATCGACAGTATTACTTGAGTCCTGTGTTGACCTTACAGGGGTATACAGTATGTATCAGACATTCAACACAGAGTTGCTCATGAGACATAATAATACTAATAAATAAAAGAGGCTGAGACTAGTAGGACCTACAGTATCTATGTACAGACATAGGTAAACAAAACAGCTGCAAAAAATGTTAATAAAAAAAAAGACTTTCCAGTACAAAATAAAGAATATACAGTACATTTGTTCAGGAAGGCCAACGTGGGCATCTGTGACGGTCAGAGATGCCCTCAACAATGGCAATAGGACCTATCCTGTTCTCCATGATGCCACGTTTGTCCGACGTCGCTCTCCATGGGCTGCTTCAGCCTCAACGGCTTGTGGCTCTTCAGCCGGTGGGCCAGCGTCAGGAAGATGGCGTCCACATGCTCCTTCTCGGCGGGGTCCTTAGCGGACGTCTCGAACAACGGAAAGCCGTAGCCGTCGGCCAGGCGCTGGGCCAGCGACGTGGGCACTTCCCGGTGGTCCCTCAAGTCGCGCTTGTTGCCCACCAGAACACGCGGCACCGCGGAGCCCACCGCGTGGCACTGGCACTCGTCCACCCAGCCGGGCAGGCTGTGGAACGAGGGCAGGCTGGTCACGTCGTACACGAAGATGACGGCGTGGACATTGCGGTAGTAGTGGTCAACCATGCTCTTCCTGAAGCGCTCCTGGCCCGCCGTGTCCCATATCTGCAACTGACGACAACACGCGGTCACCATCTCCACCTTTGCCAAGGATTGGAAAAGCTGCCGGAAGCATATATGGGGCTCTTATTGTGAAGGACCAGAGCAGCCTGTACTGACCACCAATGCAAGGGGCTCTTATTGTGAAGGACCAGAGCAGCCTGTACTGACCACGTGCAAGGGGCTCTTATTGTGAAGGACTACGGCTCAGGTCACATAGCCTGTCTGGACAGCCAGTTCAGTACCTCATTACCCCCCTTTAAAAGGAACTGTGCATGATCTTGTCTGCCACTAGATGTCACTCTAACCACCAGCATCTCAGAATAAAACAAATGCTCTGTGGGCCACACACACACAGAGCAGAGGAGCTCAGATCACAACACACACAGAGGGAGTGTGCTGTCATTTTTTGCTCAGGATGCATTTACCACTCTTTTTCGGCAAGCTTTTAATTAGTAACATAGTGTTAGGTTTTTGTTTTATATTATAATGTACTTTTTTTTCGTACGGTGTAGGATTTTATTTATTTGCATTGCTTTTACTGTACAACACTTTGTGACCTTTGTCTGTGAAAAGTGCTATATAAATAAACTTTACTTACTTACTTACTATATCTTTACATAGAACATAGTTTAATATAACTACACATTTGTTTGTTATTTTACTGATACTGAGTTGTCCTCTACCACAGTGTTTCCCATATCCTGTCCTGGAGACCCACTGCATGTTTAAGATGTCTTCCTGCTCCAGTGTTCCAACACACCTGACTCAAAAGAATGGGTCCTTATCCATATCTTCGTGATAATGACTGATTCATTTGAGGCAGGTGTGTTGGAGCAGGGAGACATGTACAACATGCAGGGCAGGGGTACTCCAGGACCAGGGTTGGAAAACACAGCTCTATGAGCCTACACCTTGCCTATCATTAATAGTTGAGGCAAATTATTACCATGGAGGTTAAGGTTTTGATGCCTGGAAGTTAGTGATGTAAGCTACAAGTTCAGTTACAGGCTATTTAGTGCAAAAAACTGATTTTGTCTATAGTTAAGGAAATATCTACTACTTTGTTCTAACGCCGAATTAAGAGATGTTGATTTTATAATAATTGTCTATTAAGTTATTACACCATTTGTTCCAGACTATAGTCCTCAAATACACTATAGCCTCTTGTTACTGATAGGCCATATCTGATAGGCTATAGATAGTCTAGCCTAAGTGATTGTGATTGAATGATTATTGATATCAGATATGTGATTATACGGGAGAGAAAATGAAAAGTTTCATGATTATCCAGTTATATCTACTTACCTTAATATATTCTCCATCGAGCTCCAGAGTCCTTTCTCTGAAATCAACACCGATTGTAGCCTCTGGATTTTTAAGGAAAGCACCACCACAGAATCTATAGGTCAAGCACGTCTTCCCAACATTAGACTCTCCTATTACTATGATCTTGAATATTCTAGCATGATTTGACGACAATTCTATGGAATCTGATTGGTTATATACTGTATCAATTTTGTCTTCAGGTTTGTTTTCTAGTGCCATTGCTCATCATTCCCGTCAAGAGCCATCTAAATACACTGAAACACCGCGATATTATGTAGACTTCCAACAAGATTTTACATGGAGGTAAAACCGGCCACCACTAGAGGTCACTGGACACATATCGTTAAAAAAGAAAAGAACTGCAAATTCAATCAGACTGAAACGGACCATGTTTAGTTTTACTATAGTAAAAAAGACCTCTAAAATCCAGGCCATGTGTGTAGTATTAAGCAAGCGGGAGTTAACCTGTTGATGGTTGTATTATATGTTATGATAAATGTTTGTATTATTGACAGCCCCTAGGCATTCTCATTTTTCCACCCCCACCACCAGGGGTCGTTACACGCAATACATTTTCAGTATCCAATCCATTATATTACTTTGACCACAGACTGAAGAAAAACAAAAACTACTAGGTTTGTAGTGTAGCCTGAGTTGTCAGTAAACTGGTTTACGTTTCACACAGGTTTATGCCAACACTGACTATGTGTAATACACAATAGTATACACAGTATAAAAAGGAAAAAGGGTTTCAACGGTACTGAAATAAATAAATGTAGCAATGGAATGGCACAATATTGTCCATCTTCCATTGCATCACTCCCATAATAAACATTCCTTATTCCAAGTAACCACAAGAAACTTCTCTATAGCTGCATATGTCCACTTTAATTGCAAGTTGACATGTCATGAACAATGTTAATTGCACACAATATTAGTATACTTAGTTGGGAGACATTAGAGAGGGCTAAATGTTTACATGGTTTTGTTTGTGATATATTTATTACATTTGTAATACATCTCACACCTCCGAGTGTTTGCCATAGCCTCGTTTGTGTTGTTAAGTGTATCGGCAGTTGAGGTCGTTGACCCTGCGCAGACCCTCATGGTTGTGGATGGTCTTGTGGACGGTGATGAGGAAGGGAAAGGCAGAGGGCAGCTCCACCTTGTGGCTGAGTTTCTGGTGGCCCCAGTGGAGACAGCGCAGCCTCTCTGCTAAGTCACGCCTGCCTGCATGCTCCAGGCCGTCCTGAAGCAGCTTGGTCTTATTGGCCTTGTCCCAGGACCTCTCATACCTGCGGTCAGAGACACACTCAGCCTGGAGGATTACATGGTATTAAGCACTTTATTATTTAGCACGTTAGCTATTTTGTTTTTATTGATATTGACATGGTAGTAGTGGTCATGATGGCAAGTTGCTGTAACTCTTCTAATTTAATATTGTTATATAATAACATATAGTAATATGCTTGCTTTGAACTTGAATTTGAACAATTTGTGTACACATTCCAAAAATATTAGGTTTGAACTGTCACCCTTTGTCCAGCGACAATGTGTGTTCGCCGAGAGAAAATCTGCCGAAAATTGTAAATGTAAATTTACTGCATTTCTAAACTTCCGGGCCACTCAGGAGCTTTACAGGATTGTTCCACCCCCTTGATTGAATTATTTTTAGCACGCAAAGAGATTGTTAAATTATCAAACTATGAGGAGATATTCTGTGAATTTGACAAAGTGAAATATTTTACAATCGCTTACTATACCTTTAAAAATGTGAAAAAATAGGATTGGAACTAAGGTATGGTACAATTCAGAAAGTAGGTTTGTATAGCAGGTCATCTGAATGTTACATTAATTAGATATGATTCATTACACATTCCATGATGATATAGTAATATGTTTATAATAATGCTTATGATTTTGGACAGAAAATTTAAACACTATAATCACATTATACAGTGTGATGGGCCAGAATATGATGCCCACTAATGTTAACGATGTCATTTTACTGCTACTAATATTATTGTAAACACAAAAATTTTTCTACATTTCTCAGTTTCCAGAATAAATGTATCCTTATCAACAGTCTTGTTCAGTCATTTAAAAACATTTTTAAAACACATACCAGCACTCCAACATGTTCCGGGCCTGAACTCTCTTCTCTGTAGATTTGGTGTGAAATCTGTTGATTTCAGTTCTGTTGAAGCCCAGTTCACAAGCTAGAATAGTCCACTCATAACCAAGCTGGCTGGAAATCTCCACCACCGTCTTCAAGTTGATTACAGCGTCCTTGAATCACAGAAGAGGTGTTAACATGTTATAATTGAATGCTTTTATTTGCTAGAGTACATTTCAAGTTGATCAAAATGATATTTTGTTACACAAGATGTCACACTAGAACATCAGAATCTCAGACAGGGCAATACTGTTATGTTCAGAGATAAACAGTTGATTTATAGGACACTCACTCACTCACACACACACACACACACACACGCACTCACATACACACGTGTGCACGCGCTTGCCTGAAAATTATAAAAAGGTCTATGAAAGAATAAACAAAGCTCAGATTACAACACATACAGAAGGAGCTTGATATCATTTTGTGTTCAGGATGCAAATACTCCACTATATCTTTACATTGAAAATTATCCAAATTGTTATTAAATATTAACAAGTAGGGCCTAAACAGGTACAGTATTATATTGCAGACTTACCTCTTGTGGTGTATTAGCCATGATCTGAACTCCTTATGAATGTTGTGGTCACAGCTTCAACTGTGAGGTCAAGTCAGGGGTTACAAATAACAAAAAACAGCAATACTGTACATTTTGTATTTAGAAAAGTAACACTGTAAATGTCAAACACAATGGGATATATAGTATATCTTACCTAGTACCCCTCAGAGCTTTCTGTCTAGAGATTTCTGTGGTCTCCCTGGGTGATTTCACTTCAACATACTGTACTGACCAGTTAAAGATTAGTCACTTTAACTGTGAAGGCTAGTGGTGCCTGTGTTTCTCTCGCTCTCTCTCTCTCTTTTTGTTTTTAGAGTAGACCCCCAGCCACTTTGAAAGCATATCTTTTTTAAATAAATGCAATCTAGTCAGTGCAAAGTTGTGTAAAGTGCAAAGTACTAATATTTGAATAATCCCATTGTCACGTGAATTATACAGTAGGATATGCATATTATGATGCAGAAATTAGTAACTTTAATTATTCTTTCAAATTAGAACACCAAAATACTGTATTTTGAAAATCTTTTATTAATATGAAAAATGCACCTCCTTGTATCATTCTCATATAAAGCATCAAAGCTCAATGTGCAATATCATTGCAGCAGTAACGTTCATCAAAGAACATCAGATCACTGGCTGTCATGTAAACAGTAATGAAGAAACTAGTGGAAAAGATATTGTGTTGAACTACATTTCATATTAACAATACCAAATGTAATTCTTTACTTACAAAACTAAGCAGATCATTCAGTATGATGTGTTAATGGTAATTCTGATTTAAAAGTGCTGTAAGTTTAAAAATAATACATTAAACTGATTTCCATTCTGAAGTCCAGCAGATAAACGACACAAACTGTAACATAACTTCCTATTTTAGATTAATATTTGACAATATACACTTCAATTTAACTTTAATTCAATTGAAACCGTCTCAAAAATGTGATGATGGTCTAGAAAATTATTAGCATGTAATCCTATAAAACACAGGCTAGAGTTTGGCTAAACTTTACGCTGGAAACACATTTCCATTATATAGAATTAAAGCATAAGATATCCACAAAAAAAAAAAAGGAAAAACACATTTTAGACGTTCAATCACCAATCCAGTCAGTTCATAGCATAATGCCCAGTTGTGCAATAAAATCCAAGCGTGTCACTCTCACATCAAACAGGGGGTAAGGTAAAGATCCAGCCAGCTGGAGACTCACTGTTCACAGTCTTATCAGTCCTCTCCTGCAGAGGTGGCTTTCAAAACGTTAACGGTCAGTTACAGTTGTCTTTGGCCAGTCCAAGGCCCCCAGTCCAAGACTGGGGCCATTTGTCAGATGGGTGCATCATCACCCTGTGCACATGTGTGGTCCGCCACCCTGTTCAGTAGCAGCCATCTTTCCACCTGCCGTCCCGAAGGGCACTCAGGGCAGCCAGACTCTTTGGGGGCGTCAGTAAACTAGAAGGTTATGGGGGCAAAATTGAATGTGGTGACGAATCAAAAATGGTATTGCTCTCACTAAAAGCTTTTTTCTTATGCATTAACTTTCCTCACAGGGCCGACAGACACTAGTCATATAGGGTATGTGCTCACCAAAAGCCTTTTTTTTCCAAGTTGAGAATGCTTCTCATCTTACCGCTGTTGTTGCCAGGTTACAAAAAACATCTTCTAGCACTTCCGTATTAGTAGTTATTACAGCAGTAGGCTCTAGGCTATTGGGTATTGTTTGTAATTATATCTAGTGATTAAATTGGGATTTTCTATGTGGGGGAGCCCTATTTTTCGTTAATTTAGCGTCGAAGACTACTAGGATGTGGGCCTATTTATTTTTGTATTAGGCTGCACTAAAGTATTAATAATCTGTCTATTTAGGATTTTCAGCTTCAAATCAAACAAAGGCTGTTGTGCAAATAATACATTAATTCATAAGGCTAGTTGTAACTGCTCAGGTAGGCTATATGTGCCATAGCTGTCTTGTCATATTGCTAACTTGTTCTCCTACCAAGTTAGGCCTTTAGAAATTTGAAACTGATTTTATAGCCAATGTCCAGTCAGTGATTAAGCAATATTCAAATGTTAAATTATTGAATTATAGACAATGAATTATTGAATCATTGTCTGATACTAAGAAACATGTAATGTCCACAACCCCTTCCAATGGATGCAGGCTCTGAATGGATTAAATTAAAATATCGTAAATTGCGCAACCACACAGACAGGAGCTATTCCTGAGATGAGATTATCCTCTCTGGGGATGAATGAACAGTTCTTCCTTTATTTGTTTTTTGTTTTCAACTGAAAGCACTGGGAGAGCAGCAGAAATAATATGATCTGGAAGCGGCGTACTGAACTCTACTATAGATATTTGTATCGAAAATAGACACTAAAAAAATGCTTTTGATGGACACACGACACATTGAAGCCACTTTTTTATGTTCCTATTTATGGAGCCACTGATGTGTAGAAGTTCCAGATTATTTCATTCAGCAGGCACAGAGAACGGTAACATAGCAAAATGTGATGAGAAAATATGGTGAAATATGACAAAAAGTGCATTAGCTAACAATTACCAGATTTATGGTGATTTTGACGAAAAGTGCATTAGCTAACAATTAGTTGACT
>JAODUE010023824.1:0-23126 GCA_027564755.1 Amblyopsis hoosieri | reverse complement strand
CATGGATCTAAGAGCCCTGCTCGGTTGGTATTCTTCAAACATATCAGAAATGTATTCGGGTCCTAAACCATTCTTAGCTTTATAAAGTAAAAGCACAACTTTGAAGTCTATTCTGTAACTAAATGGAAGCCAATACAACGATTTAAGAACCGGATACGTGTTCTGTTATTTCCCAATCAGTCCATGTTTTTGTGATTCATTCGCCACCAGAAAAATTTGTGATTATTGATGCTTTTTATGATGGTGATGTTGTCCCATCAATAAACCAGCTGATGTTCCACTGAACTTTTAAGCCAATGTTAAATGGTTGGTGTTATTTGTTTATTGACTTCTATTTTGAGGAATATTATGTATATATAGTATATCTAGCAATATCCATTTTATTTTTGTGCATTTTTACTTCTATTCATGCAAACATTAACATTTAAAATATTCAGAGCATTAGCAAAAAATGCAATTCAGATATTTCAAATCCATGCCAAATGTGAGGAGAAAAATGAGGGCTAAATACATACAGAGAAAACAAAACAGTTATTTAAGTGAAAACATACATGCTGAAGTAACATAGCTTCGCAAGCGTGGGTCTATAAGTGCAGAGACCTACCCTACACATAAGACATGCACTGAATATGTATTCAGAATCCTTAGAGCATTGGCAGGGAGAAGGTGGTATATACACAGATAAGAGCTTAGAGATATAGTTTTGAAGGTAATCCATTCTGGGGCTTGAAAAAATAAGTTACAAAAATGCTGGGATATTTTTGAACAAAATGCTCCATAGGGAATATGCGAGTGGGTTTAAAGAAAGTGGTTTGCTCTGCACAGCTTTGCAATAGAATCCTATAGGGATAAAGAGATCATTGCGAAGCTGACCAGTGACATTTCAGCTTTTAGGCACTGGCTGCTAAAATGGCACAAGTAACATGTCGAAAACCAGATTTTACAGCTGGGAGGAAAGACTCCACACCACGTTACTCTCACACCAACCAGATAATTAAATGGTCTTCCTGGCACATTAAAGAAGCCTGGAGCTAGATATGTAGCTAAATAGCTTTATTAACTGCAGTCACATTTAGACATTTACAGCTAATTCTGGTTAAGTACTGTATCTAGCAACACATAAAAAAGCATTCATGTCTACAAGAATCTCTTTTTGAAAAGGCAGTCACTCCACAGGATTAATTAAATATGCTGTTTTTGTTTTTTATTATCTAGTTTATTATCTAATAGTTTTATAAAAACAGCCATGGTTATCATGCATGTTTACTTATGTTTTCTCTTAAAAAATTTGTGGGGAAGGGGGGTTTGGGGAGGGGGTTGCTTGTTCTAAGAAGGCGGAGTTCCAAAAGGAAAACACTAAATCTAGGAAGGTTAAGCTATATTTCTAATTATAGAAACCCCAATAAATGCTCCATCCATTTGAGTTATTTGAGAATGACGTCAGCAGGCAGGGAAGGTGTAAGTGCAGATTTTCAATGCACTTATCTCACAAAACGAGAGTCTGCACACGCCCCAGGGGAAATAATGTCAGCCTTGACAAACACACACAAATAGAAACATTTAACATATGAATAAAATGCACGTAAAACCGACTCTCCCCTTCCTATCTCCCTTCTCCACTGTATTCCCCCCCCCTTTCGTATAAAAATTCTGTCTGCTCAAAGCAGAATGTTAACTAATTATTTTGTGTTATCTTTCCCTATGGCTAGGGGCCCTATCAGACTTATATGCATGCAGCACAGATAAGAGCTTATTGGCAGAGAGAAGCGGCCGATTTTTAATCATAAATATGGGCAGCACTGCTCATCAAAAGTACCGCCGTCTAATCTGGCTTTCTTTCCAAACTCTCCCCACACCCTATGCTGTACTAACAACAGTTTATTTCCTGTTTAGTTACATTGTCCATGTGTTTCACTGCTGTGTGTGCATGTGCATACACATGCATGCATGTGTGTGTACCATCCAACATGTTTGCACATTTCTTCCCCTGAATAGGCATTAGCCCTCCAGAATTGGCTGCAGTTATTCAGCCACAGGTAAAGCTTATTCATCCAAGCCCATAACATGGTTTATATGGCATTTCGTCACAGAATGCAGAAGCAACAATGTCCTAATAGTCTTAGCTCTTTGGTCAAGAAATAAACACACATAATTTTTCTGGGCCTTTCAAACTTAGACAAAATTTAATTGAATATACTGTATATATATATATATATATATATATATATATATATATTAGTGCAAGTCATCATGTGTGAGGTGACATTAGGCTGTTTGAAGGCTAATGAAATCAGTCAGCAAAGCTGATATAGCTTTGCTGACTGATTTCATTAGCTTTCAAACAGAAATCTCTTTGTCCTTTGTTCATTACAAACTAACAAACTAATTTGTGCTGCGTCAAGCTGTAGAATTTAGTATGTGTTTTACATTCTAGGAAACTTCCTTCAGGTCAAACATGCTTGTTAACCTAAACGCACCCCATGTGTGTGTAAGAAAGTGTGTGGATCTGGTACGATCTCACAATGGCTCATTAGCTTGGCTTACTTCAACCCTACAACATTAATTATTCATAATAGTTATTGTTTACTAACTCATAGTTCTGGGGCACCACCAAACTATATGGCCCGTATCCATATCAAATACTGAACCGCCGTAGTTTGGACCGGCGTAAAATGTAAGTATTCAAAATACTGTATTAGTATTAATACATGTATTAATTAATTTCAATATTAACTGAAGAGTTACTTATACTGGCTAGTGACTCATGTTCTGTATACAACCACACTGACACAAGGGTTTATAATAAAACAATCATGAATTGATTTAAAATAGCCAAGGGCTCCCGTGGGTTACGGGTCAAGAGGCGCGCTCACTGGGGTCCTTGACCTGGAGCTGAGGTGAGTCGGGGTGCCTCAGGTGGACTTCTGGGATAAGCTCTCTGCTTTCACCCCAGCGAACTCCATGGATGGAGGGACTTCCGGCTAGTGATGGTGGTCTTGGCATCTTGGCGATCTTACTTTGCCCGGGTGACTGTGGACGGGAAGAGCCATAGTTCCTGAACTTCCTTCCATAGATCCTGCTATCTTCTGAATGACGGGGGCTATGGATCCCTACATGTGGATAGAACTTAACATCATGTTTTATGAACTGCAAATTGATATAGCTGTTATAATAAATTGCTGCTTACTGACTACCTGGGGAACATATTGTAATTGGTGCCATTTTTAATAATATGTCATGTCTACAGTATCTTATCCTCTATTTCTCTACTTTACTTTCTTTTGCTATCTTCTCTTGAATTATAGCATATCTTGTTAAGGGATCCCATGTGAAAACATTTTATACTATAGTATTTTAAAAATATAATGTATGTGTACATACATGTGTATGTATGTGTTAGGCATACTAAAAGTATATTTTTACTTTTTTATCCTTAATTTAAAGTATGTTTAATATATACTTTTACAAAGTACATTTGTAAATAGTTGTCATTAAGTTGAACTTAAGTGTACTAAAAATAAGTATACTATATTTGCATTTTATATATTGCATACTATATGTTGCTATACTATGTGGTATTAGTGTAGACTTCTGACTTCTGTGTAGACTGATTTAGCATTTTACGTTGGATGTACCTACTAAACATCCGACTGATTGCATAATCAGCGCTTGTTTTTTCGTGTTTCATGTGCAGGCTGAGGCAGGAAAGACTGATTGAGCCACTACTTAAAAAAAAAAAAGTAATACAATAAAATACTGTAATAAGTTTAACCGACTAGTATTTATGGTGCTATGATCCCACCGTTTAATCGTTTAACTGACTAATCACGCACATCCCTACTGCATGTATACCGCATCCATACTGCATGTATACCGCAGAACATCTAAGCATTTTGTGTTTATTATTTTACACAAATGCTTTATATTTTCACATGTAGTTACTGTAGCTAATACACATGTTGTACATAAGTTATATTTGGTCTACCATTAGTAGAACTACATAGGTTTATTTAATATAGCTACAATGATTATTTAATTAAATGCCCAAAAAGCGGTATTAGCTAGTAAATAAATAACTTATTTTAACATGCCACAAGCGAGCAAGATCTGTCAGCACATCCCCTTGGCTTACAGTATATCTTCATCTTGCTCGAATGACTCCTGCCATTGTGTCCCCTATGCAAGCAGATGTGTAACTGGATGACAACACCTGCTTATCAGGGACAGATCATTCTTAGCACAAAATCGATTTGCGCTTTCCATCACAGTTTTCATTAATACAATGGAATAGGTAATAACTCTCTCCTTACGCATCTCCTCCTGTGTTTGTGAGAAATGTCCACGCTCCCCTCAATCCTCCCATGAATGCCTGATGAATATGAATTCATGTTTAGTCCATTTTTGATATATGCTGTACGCAGGACATCCTACCGCTTTCTGGCCTTGTTCTTCTTGGCACTTTGTTGGTGTACATTAGATAATATATGTTGTAATGTATGTTATAATCATCCCTGATGACATGCTGCTGTCATTATCCTAACAATACCGGTTGCTACGACAACTGGTGTTTGATATCTCCTACCATTGATGTACATTAGTGTATGCTAAATTCTGCAAATGTAAATTTATTTATTTTGTACAGTATGCAATGTACCTCACAAAATCTACATTAAAGCTATACTGTTCTGTGTGTTGGTTTTAATTAATATATGAATATATGTTCTACAGCTTTTTATTATACTGGTATAGTACTATATTTATAATACACTAAAAATAGGCTATTGCAAATTTAAAAAACAAAATTAAACAGCTTTTTATTGTACTAATATTGGCTCTTGGAGTAAACTAGTAATAACTTACTAATTAACTGATATACTATTTAAAGTGTCCATGGTCCAATGGTCCAATTACAATACATATACTTAAAGTTGTACCATTTTAACACAACTAATTACATTTAAATTAGCTTAAAACTGAACTTTATTATTTCTAAAAGAACACAGCATACTTGAAGTTGAAAATAACACAGTATGCACTTAGTATAGTACAAACAAAATAAGTATAACTATAATGAAGAAAAGCACAACTTAAGTATATAGAATATTCACCTGGGATTGTTATTGCGTTCTTAATATTTAAAATTAATTTGATAAGCAGTTTGCAAGTGTTTGATATAAGAGCATGTTTGCTTTAACAGTCAAGAGCCAGGGCTGTAGTACTCAAGTCTCGGACTCGTTCTCGGACTCAAGACGCCTTTTCTATGGCTCGGTCTTGTCTTGGACTCGTTGGTATTTGGACTCCGACTTTTCTCGGACTCGGCCATTGGACACAAATATTCTAATTGGACTCGACCAGTCCAGCCATTGACTTTAGTCCATTTCAGGGTTTTTCCTGCATAGATAATTACTCGCCTCTGTTATTAAATGTGTAGGAGTATTTCTGTCACGGAGAAGGGAGTTGAAAAACATTGCCTGCCTACACCGCGTTACAGTACCCTGTGCTTCAAAGCACACGTTGAACAGAAAGAGTAGGAATGGATTGGGGAAAAAAGCAGGCGCAGTTAAATAATATTACATTTTAATCTACATAAATAATAGCCAATTTAAATGATTACATTATTGTCGTGTTTGTGTTTCCTCATTTGGTGTATATTGACCTATCGACTTCAAACTAATATCTGAAAATATAGGCTATAGGCCTAAACAAATCTCTGGAAATAAAAGTCTCACTTAACACAGAACACAGATTACAGTAAATATTTGTCAAATATTCAATTTATATAACTTCATAATAATTGACAATAGTTTATGATAGACACTAGCCCACTTCCCTAAACTATTATAGGATAGCCTACATAGAAATGCCATAATATGTGGGCTACAATGTATTGCTGTAGACTACCTCCTCTGAGAAAGTAACTCATATAATTTCCTATTCCTATATTACAGATCATTGTCAAAGGGACAAATTATAGGCTACAGGCATGATACACTAACCTACTAAAAGTTAGCTTTAAAAAAAAATAAGTAGTCTATAAATGACCACGCTTAATGTTGAGCCCTGTTTGAATTAGAGTCTTATTTGGACTAAGACTTGACTTGGACTCGGAACCTCTGGACTCGGTCTTGACTTGGACTTGAATGTCTTTGGATTGTCCAGGTCTTGAACTGGTCTTGGACTCGACAAAGGTGGTCTTGACTACAGCCCTGTCAAGAGCTAAGAACATATTTGGCATTTAATGTACATCTTTACCTGTACTGGTTTATGTGATTTGTATAGTTCGAAACAATTTTGAAAGTGCATATTGTTTTATATATGAGCGCCCAGCATGTGTCAGCTTAGAGTTAGTAAACTTTCTACTTTTCCCCCATTTGTCATTACAGTGCAATGCTCATGGTGATAAGAGGGAGACACAGTATCATCCAGTCTGACCCATAAATGAATCTGTTCTGCACCCAGCAAAATCTCCCTAATGCTAAACAGTAATTACTGTGAGTCAATGTCAACTAATGATGCTTGAATCAATGTAATTGCCAACCCAGCTTCATTTGCAAATGAGCAGCAACTGTACGTGTTTTAAATCACAGAAAAATGTTCCATCCCTGCGCCTCCTATAATGCTAGGGGTGATGTGAGCCCACAATAACTTCTGACAGACTGCGAACCCAATCAGCCAACGTTTCTACTTATTTGTGCGATTAACACTCAAGAAAACGACATATTTTGCCCCATAATATGACAGGCTGCTATGGTCTGATATGACCTGTGGTCTGATATGCAATACTGCAATACATGATAAACACATCACACTGAGCTCCCAAAAAGATTTGTGTTATTTTGAGAAGTCATTAGGCTTGTAAAATAATGAGTCTTTATCAAAATCACAGTCACGTTGTTTTTGTTTTTTCATGAAATGGTGAATGACAGGTAGTTGAAACTTTCATACAAGTTCCACAAATATCACGAAGGCATGACTGGGGTCATATCTGTGCATTAATACAAATTAAATAATACTCTTACATACCAAAACCTATTTACTCCAAAACATTATATTGTACAAAATCTCTATAAACAGATAACTGCGTATGAATTCAAAATCTACAGGCAGCGGCATAAGATTTTTGCCTCCATGTTCTGCATATATAGACAGTGTCTTAAGGGTCTTGATAGCATGGAAAAACAATGAACTCTTGCTCACCTTCCTCTCCTGTCACTAAAAAACCTATTCATCGGCAATGGGTACAGATAGGAGACACACACACAAGTTCTATTACTCCCGTAGATCTGCTGGAATTGGTAATGACGCGATCCATCTCCAGCCCATTTTCAACTTAGCTCTGGGAAATGAGATAGGACGGTAATGGAATCTCATTGATCTGAGTTTGCGCTCATGTTTATGGTCCGTAAGAGTGGAAGTCATTTCTAATGTTATATTTCTCTCCACATTGGATCTCAGATTTGGTTTAGTAGTTTTTTGTGTCATATGCATTCAATGTTTCTGCAAAGCTACTATTTATACTCCAAACCGCACTTACACCTGTGTAGGGTTGTTTGTGGCATTATTGGGGCTCCATTTTATTTTCTTAAATAAACTATTGTTTGCAGGCAACAGAAATATCCAATATTTCTATTTGGTGGTACAGGCTGTTTTTGGTTATGTCCTTGTAATGTCTTTTTTTCTCAACAACAAAGGAATAGGGTGGAAAATATATGATCTTGCCACTCGTTGAGACAGCGCTTCACACAAGGGCAGTTGCTGCTTTGACAGAAGTAAATCGTTGAGGAAAAAGATACACACATTCAATATGAAATACTGTATGTTATTGTTTTTGACTGAAGCAAAAGCATAATATTCAGTCAACATAGAAAGGATGTGTACAGTAGTTGTAATTTATGTCATTGTACACTGTATGTTGTATTAGCCAAAATATTTGCAAATCATTTATTTAGAGCTTATATAAAAAAATCAGGGACAGGTGAAAGTAATAATGTAAATGTATTTACCTGAAATCATAAAATTAAAATGTTTCAGTTAAATTTCGGTATAGGCTGTGTGTAGCCTATGATTTCAGGTAATTACATTTTAACACATCACGATTGTATATTGATTATTTATCTACAACCAGGAGCTACTATTTGCTCTGAAATTGCATGCCCATACAGCTAAAAATAAACCGGTGGTGGTAACGCCGTAGTCTTGCCGTAACAGTCAATGACCGAAGTCTTCATACTACGACGCCAAAGGCTTTCTAACGCTTCGAAAACTGACGAGAAAGGTCCTTGACCAAGCTGCAGTTTTTGACGAGTCGGGAGTGAGAACGTTTTGCCCACACCCATTGCTTTGCTTCTGCCGTGGCAGATGTTGCAGCTGTCGGTACCCTGCAACTGCCTAAGAATCTTCCGAGACAACATATCCGGAAAGGCCTCCTTCTTCAGTCAAACGGCTTCCCCGACCACCGGTGTCCACCACGATGTTTGAAGGTTATCCCCCCTTGAGGCACCTAATACCTTGAGACCACAGCGCTCATCCACAGCTTCAGCAATGGAAGCTTTGAACATTGCCCATTCAGGTTAAATGTCCCCAACCTCCATCATGATGCCAGAGAAGCTCCGCCAGAGGTTTGCGTGGAAGATCTCATGGACAGAAGCCTCCTCCAGATGTTCCCAGTTCACCCGCACTACCCGTTTTAGCTTACCATGTCTGTCCAGAGTCTTCCCCAACCCCGTGACCAAACTCACCACCACATGGTGGTCGGTAGCCAGCTTTGCCCCTCTCTTCACCCGAGTGTCCAAATAATGCGGCCTTAGATAAGAATACGATCACAGAAGTCTAACAGCAAACGCCCGCTCGGGTATAGATCAGCGAGACCGTTCCTCCCAATCACACCACTCCAGATGTCCCATCATTGCCCACGTGTGCATTGAAGTCTCCCAGCAGAACTATGGAGTCCCCTACTGGAGCCCAATACAGAACTCCCTTCAGGGTCTCCAGGAAGGCCGAATACTCCGAACTGCTATGTGCCATGTTTTGTCAGTGCATATGCACTGACAAAAATCTGAGTTTTTTCCCCACAACCCGTAGGCGCAGGAAGGCGACCCTCTCGTCTACCAGGGTAAACTCCAATATAGCGGCGCTCAATCGGAGGTTTGTTAGTATCCCCACACCCGCCCGGCACCTCACACCCTGGGCAACTTCAGAGTACAATAAAGTACATCCCCTATCCAAGAGAACAGTTCCAGAAATAACAGCTAAGAGGTAAGCCTCACCAGATCTAAATGGCAACGCTGCACCTCCCGCACAAGTTTCGGCTCCTTCACCCACAGAGAGGTGACGTTTCACATTCCTAGAGCCAGTTTCTGATTCCTCCCACGAGTGGTGGGCCCATAGGATGGAGAGGAGGGTGCCACATTGCTTGTTCCGGCTGTGACCAGCTGGGCCACGGAGCCAAGCCAGGCCACGTTTACGTTGTAGTTACTATTAAAGGATCGTTTGTCGTTAAATCTGCATTTGAGTTCATTTTGACCTTCCTTGCATGAAAATTATATACCTTGGATCACTGTCATTTAATTAACTAAACATGTTAAGTTTGTCAATATTCATTGGGTGCCAGTGTATCTCAACATATGCAACGTTATAGTCTCTAGACAGATCAGACTGATCAAATACATTTAAGGAATCTTGTGAAAACACTTTGCACATTGCAATATACTCTTACTTTGAAATGCTGTCCAATCTCAATGGTGCAGAGCACCTCAATGTCATTTTGTAAGCTTGTTAACTCTACAGTAGTGGCATTGTCTAACAGGACTGTTTACATCCTATTCTGCACCAATCAATACTTGGCTACTACCACATTGGGTGCTAGGACTGCATACTATAATGTGTGATCACTTGACCTTTCTTGAATCTAATATACATTTATTTTTGCAATTAAATACACCATCAATATGTCCTGTAGGGGTCAGAACAACGGGGAAACAATACCTGAACAATTCACCCCTGCCTGCAATGCATTTCATTAATAAGCTACAAGGCATCGGGACTGACACACGTTAAAGACCTATTCAAGGAAAGCTTAGCAATTTAACCTGCAGTGCACATTAATATTCAAACAGACTCTTTCATTAAGTTACTGTGCTACCTGATAAGGCTGAGTAACTACAGGCTAATTTAACACAGCTAACATTGCTTGTACATTGATTGTACATTCATTGATCGAGCCTCTCCCTGCATCTCCTGCCGCTGTCTTACTGACTTTGCCCACACGAGGCTCGGGACCGTGTGTTCAATAAATCATTGTTTTCTACAGTGGGCTGCGTCAAAATGTACACAATGTTCAGCTCATCTCTTGACTATTCTTCTCCAATCAGAATTCAAGCAGATCATCTGTGTGCTTGTGTGTGCATACAAGCAGTCAGAAGAGTGGGCTAAGCCCTTTGGCAAGGCCTCGGGATTTAATTTAATTTAATATTGATTAAGACATAAAATAGTGACGATGCCTAACAGTAGGTCCACCACAGTTTTAGTATATTATGTCCAAAGGCTCTTGGTTCCAAACAGAGTGGCACATACTGTCTTACCACAGCTAGGCTACAGCTTCCCCAGACCAAACAGCTATGCCAAATGGAAATTCCCTTGGCCAGTGGAGGCACTGTGTGCTCAGTAAGCTATAAACCACATCCTCTTGCTAGCCTAACATCTCTTTAAAACATCCCATTGACATTCTTTGTACAGTCCTGTAAATTAAAACCAAGTCCCGGCAACGTCACAGCAAAAGAGGGCATTAGGGTGATGTAATGGTCAGAGAAGCCATTCTGTATGTGGAGACAAATGGTACACACTGGCCCAGGCGAAACCATGGTATAACATAACAGCACTCCTTTCCCCGCTCCCCACTCTGAAGCAATACCAATGCCACAACCAATGCAGTCCAAAAACAAATATTGTTTGTTAAAAATCATGGTATGTACATCAAGGAAAGTACCTGAGTCTAACCTAACCCACAAAAGAAATGTCTATGCCTTACATAGCTCCCTAAAATTAACAAGTGAAAAAGGTCAGTGAAAAATGAAGGGCTTCCTGTCCTACAATTAACAGGACTTTTCTTTTAACGCTGAATAAATAGAACTAATCATTATGGAAACACTAACACTGTTCCAAAAGCACAATGTCATGGCAAGTCTGGAAAAGCAGGGAGCACCTACATCCTCAGCTGAGGCCAATGTGTAGGCCGAGCCCAGTCTCCTGTCAAATCAGGGGCTCTACCTGTAATGGAGAACAAGCATTTCCTCAAGACAGGGAGGAAAACAGCTACTAATACTAATAGCCATAACACAAAGTTTCCTCTCCAACCGCAAGACCACAGGCAAAGCTATATTGTGCAACACGAGCGATCGTCCTCAGAAAGCCTATTTCTATCTACAATATCTATGTGTTGGTTTGCTGAGTCTGTTTTGAATGCTTGCTTATTTGATTCAAATGTCAATATTGACTTAATATGCTCAGTGGGTCAAATTGACCCGTTTCATATATTCACATAGAAAAATAATTCAAGAATAATGTTTTTCAACATGAAACTTCATGGCCTTGCCTTATTTTATGTGAAGAACATGTCAAATAAAAATAATGATGTAATAGTATGCTACAATAACTCTACACATTTGTCATTTATATGGTCTTCGGGTCACTTCAGGGTGTTTTTGAAATCACCCTGAGACATAGAATTCTATGCCTGAGACACACAGACAAACATAAACACACACACTTACTCACACCATATAACTATGTTACATTGTTACAATCCAAGCAGAGAAGCCATCACTTCAACTAGAATCCTCCACCAGCATTATGAGCAAAAGATTGAGCAAAATATTATCTACTCGAATGGCCTTGGAGCTAATGGATGTACATGGAATAGAAGCTAACAGAAGATTGCAGTGGAAAATAAGTATATTTCAGATAATGATGACCATACAGAAATACATTATAAGAGTGACCACCGAGTCAGCCACTAAAGGAACCCAACAGACAGCTGGAGGGTGAAATCCCACTAACATCTGCTGAAACATTCCCACAGCCAGCCATAGGAAGGGCCACACAGTCAGCCATATGAGCTCCACAGCCAGCTGTAGGAAAAGCCCCACAGCCAGCTGTATGAGCCCTACAGCCAGCCATAAGAAGAGCCCCACAGAGAGCTGTATAAGAAACCCACAGCCAGCTGTATGAACTCTACAGCCATCCATAAGAAGAGCCCCACAGACAGCTGTATAAGAGACCCACAGCCAGCTGTATGAGCGCTACAATTAGCCACAAGAAGAGCTCCACAGACAGCCATAGGAAGGGCCACACAGTCCCCATATAAGCCCCTCTGCCAGCCATACATCTGCCCCAGAAATTGTATTATTTAAAAATGTCCTGATAAGCATGATATATGCCACAAGTTATTATTATAATGGATTTTCTACATAAAATGTATCTTTATCACAAAAAACGAATTACACTTTCGTTGGTAAATGGTATCTAGGAGAGAATAATTGCAAACATTAGTCATATATTTTATTTATATGGTTGGGAATTGAGGTAAAGACAATATATGTAAAGTATTTTTAATTTTAAACCCCAAAACACCTTTAAAGGGGCATACAAGTGAAGACCGTACAAGGGATATTAATAAAACATTTATAATAATGATATATAATAATGATAGGACATAGTTGCCATATCAAATTTAGTCTGTTATTAAAACGGCTAAAGACCATGACATTAGCAGTGAATGGCTGATGTAGCTACCACAATGGTCCCTTTGCCAACAAGGATTTGGCTGAGCAGGTTCTTTGCCATGAAAAGAAAGGGGGGGAGAGGGGGATGGGGAACTCTTGTTATGAATTGTCCCATGCCCAAGAATGCAGTGTTTCACAGTTGATTGGATACCATCATCGCTCCTGCTATATAATGAGTGATTGTTGGTTGGCTGATGAAATTAAATTGCGAGCCTCACTGGTTTCAGCAACAAGTGTGCGTGTGTGTGTGTGTGTGTGTGTGTGTGTGTGTTGTTTTATGTTTTCTTTTCTCATAATAAGATGAGATGCAGTCTTCCTCATAACCTATTCTATATTTTTAATAAAATTAGATATTCAAATATTTTTGTGCCTTTCATTTGACTTTATGTTTAATATCTTTCATTTGCTTTTTTTTCTTGGTTTTATGACGTTATTTGAAAGAAAGGTTAGAGGATTAGTGATTCACCACTTTTGTTGTTTTAGGCTGCATGATCATTGGAAACTGAATGAACATACTATAGTCAATAGTGTTTCTTGGTGCTTGTCATGGGAGAAATTCAACGTTTTTTCCAGTTATCTTTTTCCTGTGACTACTCTATTTCACAACCAAGAATGAAAAGCAATTCTTAGCCACAAATATAACTTAAATACTAAATAGGCCTGGGATTTCCTATTTATTTAGTGGTCAGATGCTCCAAACTAGCGTTAAAGCTCAACTGGTTTGACCTTTCATCCCAAGTGACTTTCAATTTCCAATGTTTAATAATGTGAGCTATTGTAGTGATACTGCAATTGCTATTGAGAAGTTGTTGGATGAGAGAAAAACTAGCACTGCAATACTGCCTAGGGTACAGACAGACTATAGGAGATACTTGATCTTGCACAGACTGAAAGCTGGAGCTGTGTACAATACATGGGAATAGGGGCACTTATTGATGTTGAGTATACAGCAAAATATTGTAAATGCGTATGTGGGGTATCAATTTGGCATCCTTGCAACCCATGGGTATGGTGGGGGGGGGGATGCTTGTGTGCATTTTAGCTACATTGAACAATTTACATTGTTTCCCCATGCAAGACAAAACCTAATGAAATAATCTCAGAGAATACTTAATATGATAATCTCAATTAAGATCAGTTGTTGGAGTGTGAATATGCCGTGACGTCGGTAAACAAAGGTAGTTCAGCTCAGTGGCAGGATCCACTTCCAAGCCTTCAGAGAATTCAAATGTTTTAATAGCCTCTCTCCCTGTTAATCATATTCCGTTTGTTCTTAACACACCATTGCACAGATATTGAAACCATTCATTTCAGTAATAAGGAACGCATTTCATACAGAATACTCCATCAGAATGTTGGATTCTTGACGGTTTGTGTTCAATGATAATACTTTTCTCACCCTGAAATGCTATTCAGTGTTTAAGGCTTACTTGTGGCTTTATCAGACATCAATCAGGCTTTTTCCTTCAGCTTCCTTGCTATTGTGTTTACTGTGTACATTGCTGTGCATGTTTCCAAGGCGCAGCCCAGCAAGCTCAAGGCTCACATTTACAGCCTCTGTCTTCATTATCCGTCAGATAAACACTGTGTCTGCGTTGGGTTGTGAGGACTACAAACTAAATAGTTATATGTTCACTTTTAAGGATAATCTGGTTGTCTGCCTCTCTCTGTTTCCTTTGGAGTGTGTTGTATTTCAGTTAGCAATGGCTGATGGCCACCTGGTTTCTCCCCATGCATTATGCAATTTTCCACAACCGTCTCCGCATTTGGCCTTGTCCATGCAAGCTCCTGTATCCATAAACAGTGCCCAGAGGGCCTTATTGAACATAGCATCTGTGGAGTTAAGTAAAAGGTTTTATTCAGATCAATAAGTAACACATTAACCTTTTGCACTTCAAGACGACAGATCGATACACACCTTTAACAGACTGCAAGAGGCAGGGGAAATGCTGTACAAACCTGGATACGTCTTAATATGGTATTGGACCGCTTCTTAATGATGGGGACACTGTACTGTAGTTTGAAAATGACACCATTTTGCTATTGTGCTGGTTTTAGTGAGATGTAACATAATACTGCCATTATTAATGCAACACTTCACATTAATTAAGGGGATATAATTACTATGTTACAAAATAGTAATACATTAATTTATAACTTAGTAATTCATTGTAATTACTATGCTAATACTATGTAATTGTAAAAATGTAACAATACCATGTATGCTGTATTGATTATTACACAAATGCAACAACAACTATTTTTTAATTACATAATGATATCTCATAATTACAAGTCAAGCTAATTTGTAATTACATGTGTTTCCACTTTGTGTAATAATCAATACCACAAATGTGTTTTTACATAGCAATGACATATTATTACTGTTTTGTTATATATTCATGTAATCATTCATTTTAATGTTTTTTTTTTTTGACAGGGTACTTGGATATCAAGTGTATTTGTGTACAGTACAATACCACAAGACGTCCAATGCCATATTGTGGTAAGCTCACACCCATGGACAGACATGAGCACTAGCCATGCCATGTTTACATGAACCGGTCTTTTCTCTGTTATGCCTCATATACACTACTTTACTACTTTCACTACTTACTTAAGTGTTTTTCCCTCTAAGAATGAGTGAAGCAAGGTTAAAGGTTTGTCAAAGACCAAAGCCAAACCAAGACAAGGACGCCAAAATATGCAGACTTCAAAACAAAGGAAAAAGAAATAGGTCTACAGCTGAGCGAGGGCATGGTGTTTGGTTCAAAGACACTGAAGGAGCACTGTGATTTCTTGACCTGAGGGTTAGGGTTCACACATTTGAGTGCGAAAACTGACTGGTATTCTACATCAAAGTTCAATCCACTCTGAGCCCTACATAGCCATAGGGCACAGAACAGCCTGAGAATATACATTTATACTTAAAGCTTGGGGATTACTTCCTCCATTTATCTTCAATAAAGCTGACAGAAGACCATTTATAGACACTTATCTCCTTGAGTATGAGGCAGGAAACCTCAAAAGGGCTAAAACGGTACTTATCTGGCGATTGTGCCGTTGAATGACAGACGCATTACTATTTTTTTATTGTCTTTGGCCTGTTGTCGTAAATGTGACTGCAATGTTAATATAGAGGAATACATGTTTACGCATGTAATTGTCCTAATACAACTAATTATAATACATTGTTTATCAATATTCAGTTGTTCAGTGTATCTTAATGGAGCACAAGGTTCCCTCTTCAGGTAATTACACTCAGCATTGTGATTCTTTTGTTCAGATGGATTCAAGGCTTGATTTTACGTCAACAGATCCTAAACACCAACAAACTAAAGAGCTAAACAGTGGCCACAATGGAATAAACAACAAAATGTGCACAAACACAACTGCCAAATCCCAGGGACACAGTAAAAATGTTATTCACCTCTTTAACTTCTAGCGGTGCTATTTTTCCCAATTAATTGTTACTAATGAGATAAGGAGTCTTTAACATTTACTCTGCCTCAAGCACATACTATGTGGCAGTTAAACTCCAGAAGCCCAAAACACACACACACACACACACACACACACACACACACACACGTACACACGCACACACACACACACACACACACACACACACACACACACACACATACTATACTGTATGTCAGTGCTCAGACGTATGTGAAAAGCAAGCTCCTCACCGTTCCTGTATGGGAAACAATCTGAGCATTTGGGAGGCCATATTTTTGGGGTTATGTACAGTCATGCCCAAATCTATTCACAGGGAATTAAAGTAGTGTCTACTTAATGCTTCAGGTAACATTTTACATTAAGCGGACATTACAATGTAATAATTTTCGTAATACGTGCATTTAAAAAATATTAATTAATGTGAACCGTAACTTGAAAAAAAGGTTAAAACTGGCCAACAACAGCCACAAACAGCCAGCAGCAGTGACAAATAACCTAAACACAGCTAGACGCTCAGACAAATGCCAAGACAATCTAACAGAGAACATGAGGTTAAAGAGTTAATGAGGCCAAATGAGTATCAGGTGCGATGCATCCTTGATTGGTCCTTGCCTCGCAGGGACATCGGGACAGTAAACTGGCCTGGGAGCAGCGGCGTTTAGACCCTTTTTAGGGGCACACCTACATGTTTTTCAGCACCCCTAAAAATATAAAAAACGGAAATTGCTGTAAATAGACTTAAAGCATTAGTCCCTTATTGCTTAATTGATTATTCCCTTAGAGCAGTGTTTCCCAACTCTGGTCCTCGGGGAACACTGTCCTGCATGTTTTAGATGTCTCCCTGCTCCAACACACCTGATTCAAATGAATGGCTCGTTAGAATCCTGATAACACAGTCACAAACTCATAAAGTATTTCCTCATACTCTAGTATTTTACTTTATTCATTAGTATGAGGAAATACTTTTTACATTTGTAGGCCTATAAAAGTAGGCCAAAGATATTAGCCTTAATGTTAGTTTAGCATGCTAGCTATATATATATATATATATATATATATATATATATATATATATCTAGCATATATATATGCTACCCTTACCAAAGTTTCTTCCCTTTTTTCCATGTGTCACTGCTGCTGGCTGTTCGTGGCTGTTTTTGGCCAGTTTTAACCTTTTTTTCAAGGTACGGTTCACAGCCTATATAGTCCTTATAGGCTATATAGGCTCTATATAGTGTCTAGTGTCTCTGACACTATATAGACTATACTGACACTGTTTCATATGATTTCTAATGATTGACTTTACATAAACCTGTGTATGTGTGAATATAAATACTAAAAAAGACATATTTGTATTTTAGAGTTTAGGGAATCTAATCTATGTCCTGTGCATGGTACAGTATTTAGAGGTTGCTAGAGTTAACAAAACAGCTGATGTTGTTTGTGACTAGTTGATTGTATTCTACACTTATAGCTGTAACATTGTGCCAACTTTCACATGTTTTGTATTGTGGATTGTGTATAAGCTTTAGATGAGCTATGACATAAATTAGTCCCCGGGTCATATTGACCCCTTAGGGTAGGTGTTAGTATTTCTTGAGACGATAAGAGGGTTTAGTAAATATTTCTTGGAGAATAAACATGAATTGTGTTTTAGTGATTCATTTTCAACATGTATCAACTGCCACATTCAAGGACCCCTGTCAAATTGAGAATATGATGCCAGTCTCAGCAGTTGGTCCCTTGTACTGCAAAATCTATGTACTTTCAATTGTTGCTGCTGAACGCCACAAAGGAGGCTTACTGTATAACGGTGCAGTGGCAAATTGAAAGTGTAATTTCTAACAGTAGCGGGCTCAGCGGTATGTGATTGCCTTTGTCCAGGTTTCTGAGAAAATGTGAGATTAAAATGTCCATCCCATTCCAAATAAATACGATTGGAATAATAGCGGGCATATGACATTTGCCTGAGGTTATGAAGGCAGACCATTGAGAAAGGACACTGCAACCATTTTGCTTTTTATTACTCCTTTGTACTTTTGGCAGCCTGTGCTATCTAAACCTGAAACTAATTGCAAAATAATGCGCACTGAAGTCAGAAATGTTAGTTTTACTGACAGCGCAGGGAAGAATTACGAACAGATTTAATTTTTTGTGAAAACTGGATGAATGTTTTGGAAAGCACAGTTTTTTTGGTAAATCAATGCTACTAAACCAATGAAACTGAGATGCAGTGGTTTTGTGGGCTTACCTAAACATTTGGCCCTTCTATTTCTATTATTTTATAAAACAAAATAAAGTCATGCTGGAACTTTAGCTGTGGCAACAATTAATGTGTCTGCTTGAAAATCACCATCTGTACATGGCCTGTGGCTATGTCTTACCCCAATGTCACAAAGAAGTACAGAAGTAATGATTGGACCAATTCTCAAATTAAATTATTTTTACATGAATATAACAAATGCGGTCATATTAACAAAATAGTCGTCCACTGTACGAACAAAATATTAAATACCAATCTAATCATTCTAAGTAATTCATCATGAAAAGCATGACCGTGTGCTGAGTTAGGTATCATTCAAAGATACTTTCTGCAGTTTCATACTGCCCGCTTAAACGGTACATTTTGAACTTACTTATTCACACTCTTCTAAAGCCCTAATGCCGTTGTTGCATTAGCCTCCTCAAATCTTAGCTGTCAAAATAATTACATATTAAGACATTTCATTTGTTAGGAGCGCAGTTCAGACCCAGCTATAGCAGTGACAAACTAATTATTTCATGCTTTGCTGTTTAATACAAACATTCATGAGCATCTTGTGGGGTCTGTTAATGCTGAAACTGACAGACCACTCTTGATTAACAAAACCTATAAATGCTTTAAATTTCTCTGATGTGTTACTTCTTAAGTACGGCACAGTGTGAAACATTATTCAAAGTATTATTGCTAAATCTTGTTTGCCTACCATCACCTATTGCATCTTAACTGTCCTGGAGGGGTGGATTCCTCCCTCTGTGGTCCCTTACCAAGGTTTCTTCCCTTTTTTTCCATAGGGTTTTTAATGGAAGTTTTTCCTTGCCAGGGGGAAGGAGCAGGTTAATGGGGTGTTGTTTGTTTCCATGTGAAGGCTGTACAGCCCTTTGAGACTGTAATGTGATTAAGGGCTATATAAATAAACTTGACTTGAGCATATATATAATTAATTTTCTGTTGGTCAGTTTTCTAATGCCATTCTCCATGTCATGATACATTTGATCATGTTCCATCTGCATGCTATGTATAATTACAGCCTGGAAGACATACATCTCAGTTGTGGAAAGGTTCCGTTTATTAAATATTCAGTTGTAGATTTAATAAGTGTCATGCAACCTGACTAGCACATCTTCTGTGTGATTCCTCATCTTAGTGAACCCCATGATTAAATGCAGAATTTAAGAGTGATGACTGTGACAGCACTGGTATTTCAAAACACATTGAAAAACAATCTTCCCCAAGTGTAATCAGAATATTTTGTTGTGTTTTTTTACTATTAGTATTCACAGAACACTTAAGTATATAGTGAGACCATTTTGGATCACTGCCTTCTCCACATAACCACTGAACTAGTGTAGTTGCCAGGGTAGCAAACAATACATTCTCTTCATAAATGGTTGTGGCTTTTGATTAATAGAACTATAATCAATAGTACTGAATTTATTCACTGGTGAAGTTAAGAAACGTAGTCAACATAGCTACTGTAGTGTTGCCAAACTTTTTGGCATTTCACCGGAATGATGTTGGCCTATACAGTAGTGTGGATGGTTTCAACTTTAGTCATATTAGATTAATTGGTTTCTGACCACAGGACATTTTGCTTGACACTGGGTTTATTGTTTGGCAGGAAAGAATATAATTTACTTTTTTTTTCTTCTAAATCTGTGGTGCAAACACTTATTGAGCAGCAAATATTGGTAGGTCATGTAAGTCATTGGTTGACGTTGACTTTTCCGTTTATCAGAAGATCAGATAATAAAAAAAACTGGCCCTCTTTATTTTAAGGTATTTTATGGATTTTTGCAAAAAAGTGAATAATTGACCTTTATCTTCCCTGACATAACAATGCTATATAGCTTTAATGTTCTCCTCATGAGAACCTGAAGCAACTGTGGCCTTACATTGTGGGTTCGCAGGTATCTATCATGCTGTATGTATCTGAGTCCAAATGTCACATTGACACCACATATATCCTCACCTTTGCAAAATCGTAAATTGTATTTCTTTTCTTTCTGTAAGAAAAATGATATGTAGAGTTATTGGTTGTACTCTCACCCTTCTTTCTTTCGTTTTACAAAAGTAATATTTAATACTCAACAAAGTCTGTTGTGGGTTGGAAGAGCCATTGTTGAAAAGTAAAGGGGTCATCTTAATTCGAGAGCAGTCCCATAGGCAATACATTTAGTGTCAATTATTGACCGTGCCCAGCAGGTGAATCAGGATTCAGAGACTTCTGCTCTAGTAATGCAATGGATACCAGAAAACAGTTGGATTTTGTTTCTTTCTTTTTTTATTACCAACTTAACAATTTTGAGAGCCTAAATTTTGAATCACTGTATTAGTAGAGGAACTCTACTCCAGGATACGCCAGCCATCCTTATGAGATAACACATTTCGGCCGCTTGTACCCGTGATCTAGATCATGACCATACTGTAGGGTCAGAATGAAAATTGCCCGGTAGATTGAGAGCTTTGCCTTCCGTTGTTATAAAGCGATTGCAATACAGCTCCCACTGCTCCGATTCTCCGGCCAATCACCTGTTCCAGTGTCCCCTCACTAACAAACAAGACCCCGAGGTACTTGAACTCCTTCACTTGGGGTAAGGACTCATTCCCTACCCAGAGTAGACACCATGGCCTCAGATTTAGCCGCTGCTAAATACATTATATTTATTTTATATTATTTTCTAGTGTTCGAATAATTAAACACATATTCCCTCACATACAAAATAAATATTGAATTTGAATTAACCAAGTTATCCATAATAACAGAATTATACTTTTTACTGTATGCAACTTTCATAAGTGTATATTTTCAATAATTAATCATATGATTTTTTAATGCTTGTTATACAATGGAAATGGAATAAAAAACAAAACCAAGTAGGTCTTGTCCATTGTCATTCACTGAAAATAAAACAAAGGCCATGTCCCCACTTGCCCTCCAGGGTCATAAAGGTTGAACTCTTTATCTCCAAGTAAAACATGCTGTGATTCCCTTTTTCTCTATTTTCTGCCAGATAGCCTTGGGGCTGCCTGAAGGGGAGCCATCGATTATTTCACTCACAAGATGGACTCGGTGATGTTCAAAGTGAGCATGTAATAACAGCACAAACAGTCTTCTCCCTTCGATCAGTTCAATTTGGTCAGTATCAATATCCATTTAATGTATCATGTAATCACTGACATTGGTCCTTACAATGTAACAGATTAGCTCTAAAGAAACACCTTAACAAATGCATGCAAATGAACATGCATTGTATCTGAGCGGAATTGAATTGTGTTTGAATATGAGGCATGTTGGCTTTCATAGCTACATCCCACCCATGGGTGCCATCAGAACAGTTACACACTGCTGGTTATTGTACTTGCTATCACAAAGAGCCCTTGCATTAGACACCTGTAGAAAGTGAACCCTACGATTATAGTATGATTATTTTTTATAGTTAATATTTCTTTGTCTTTCAGCTAATACCAAGAAGCCTAATTGATCCCTGTAGATCGCAGACAAAGCAATACGAGCAGCAATAGGTCATACATTATTTCAGGTGGGTAAAAAGAGTCATGCAAATAACAAATGAATGAACAAAGCCGTAGGCTATAGCCTACTACGCTTTGCTTCACAATGCATTTCGGTGTGTGAAGCGGCGCCACAGAGGACCGCTTAGCAATGCTGTTTTGATTTGAGCTCAAAGTTAGCATGTCTAACCCTGCCTTTAAATGCCGGCCTGGTATAAATATGGTTTTGGTCTCTACAGCTAGTCTCCCTGTTCATGACAACTGTATGTTGGTGGATTTTTATATAACTCGTTGGTTTAAATGATATTACGCCATATTCTGTAGGTATCCCATTATAATGGATAGCTGACAGTTATAGGTTATTATCAGGCACTTGAGCTTCAACCTGTTCTTCAGGAAACCTATGGAGGATTTGTCCTTTTATTTATACAGTCTATGGTGCATATACGCAAGCACGGGGAAAAAATGCATTTTATCCCTGAAAATAACAGCACTCAGCCTTGCCAATCATCACCCTGTTGCACTTTGTGATACATCACCAACAGAATATCAATGGTCACCCTTAGAAACCAAACATTTTCTCGAAGGCCTTGCAGGAGAATGTGATTTCAAAGAGACAGGTCTAATTGCAGGCTGTAGAGGCACAGCTCTGCTTGCTATTGGGTGTTGAAGAGCTAGGCTATTCCCCCCCCGCTGGAGGCAGTCCTGTTGTACACATGCTAACACGGATTCAAAGCCTGTCAAGCACATATGTCAAATATTGCCAATGCTTTGTCTTTATATAAATCTGTCAAGATGTCCCATTAATAACACCTTATTATAGGCTGTCGCCACTTTCAAGGGCTAATTTTACAACGGATTTATTTTTTAAAATATAATAATAAAAATATAACAACAACACATTTTGTCCTATAAAAGATTGATTATTGATAGGTCCACAAGATTATATTTAATGGAATAGAATAGAACTTCCTCTCCGGGAACCATCACCTTATCGTGGTGGAGAGGTTTGTGTGTCCCTATGATCCTGAAAGCTGTGTTGTCTGGAGCCTTGAGCTCCTGGTAGGGTCTCCCAAGGCAAAGTGGTCTCAGGGGAGGGGCCAGACAAA
>JAODUE010023813.1:0-23126 GCA_027564755.1 Amblyopsis hoosieri | reverse complement strand
CCCCCCCCCCCCAGGAGTCAGGAAAACAAGGGAGCTGCAAGCAAAGAGGAATCGATCACTGTGATGTTTTTTCCCCTGTGGAGACTGTAGCCAGGGCCAGGTGACAAACACACACACACACACAATCATACACAACAGAACACTCCATCACCCCTGGCAGCAGGACAGGCTGCTAACTCATCATTCTACCCAATCACATGACTCTTTGCTTTATCGTGCTGGCCAATCGGTTTGTTCTTGGCCTCATCTAGACTGATCTAAACTCTGGTGCTTTATATTGACCTGTCAGGATCCTGGGAATCCTCCTAGCCAGTCATATTAATGAATGCCACTTGACCCAGAGGCCAGGGACTTTTGAGAGAGGACAGCTTTGTACTTCTGTGTTATTCCTAGATGCCCTTGAAATAAAAGGAAATGCCAATACTAATGCAGCACCTTGAAATCCACCAAATGTATTTATTGTATATACACACAATGTATATTTCAGAACTTGCACTGTACAATATAACACAAATCAATAATCACTATATGATTCCAACACATGATTCACTGTGTAAAATGTATTTATGAACTCAAATGCACCTGAAAAAATTCTGATTGATTCTCTTTTATTTTCTATTCCATGCATTTAGCATTTTAATCATGTTCCTTAAGTAAGTATACCATTTAATGTAAAGGTTATCCATAAGAACAAAACATGTAATAACCAGGTGTTGCTGTACAAGTTAATACAATGTTCATTCACATTGTGCCATCTGCCATCTATCCGTGTGAAAATGTATTTTATTATTAGGCTGGGACAAATTAAGATGTCTCCCCTCCTTTAAATAATCTGTGTTAACATTGTGAAAATGTGTGTTTAAAGGCTTCAAGACTTCAGAACATTTGTGACAGCGTTACAACACAGATACAAATCTTCCTTCCTGTGTCCCCTTTGAAGCCCAATATTCCCCGCCAGACACAAAACACCTTAATACTGTATGTCAGCTTTGATCTGCTCCCTGTCTCCCCTCCTGTTTCATCTGTCTAGTGCCAGGTATTTACACAGGCATCTAGTCCAGGTCAGGGCCACTGAAGTGGGTTTAAACCTGTCCTGTCTGGTTCTGCTGTCATAGAGGAGACTGGGCTGGGGTGAGTGGGATCATATAAGTCAACAGATAATTTGTCAGCAGAGCGCCACCGCTGGATCAGATCAGAATGAACCGTCGCGCCCTTGATTATGTGTGGAGGAACTCAATTTAATGGATATCTTGGTAATGGTGTCTTATTACTGAGCACAAGTTGGGTTGAAACACAGCACGGTTGTTGAGTAAGTAGAAGGTATCTCATTGAAGGTTTGTTTCTACTGTTTTCTTCCTTGCTTGCTTTCATGTTTTATCAAATACACGAGTTGCTTCATGTTTTTTGGGTATTTTAAACTTAAGAGTGAACATGACTAATGCCTATATCCATTGTGGAAAATAACCAGACGTTTACCGATGGTGGTCAGGAATGTTCCACGTGGTATCTGTAATACTAACACAGTCCTCTTTCCTCTTTTCACTAGGACAATGTTGGCCCCCATTAGGCAGAGATGTGTCATTACATGAGTCAGGCCAGCTAACATATTATTTTTGTTTGGCATGGTCACAGAACTCAACTCCATAATGATGAGTTGTGACTTTTTTATGGCTTTTTTTACAAGGTGTTTGTGGGCGCGCGTGCATGTGTGTGTGTGTGTGTGTGTGTGTGTGTGTGTGTGCGTGTTAGTGTAGATGTGTGTGTATGTGTGTGTAAGGAAATGTGTCGGTTGTGTCTTATTAGTTTGACCATGTGCTTGTGTGTGTGTGTGTGTGATGTCATGGCAATTTTATTAGCATTTCTTATTTATTGATTTCTTCATCTCATTATTGGGCAATTTCTCCTCAGTCCATTACTGTATGATTGGATGATTGCCCTTTGAAATAAATCAAGCAGAATCTGTTCTATTCAGCCCACACACTCTGTAATGTAGCATATCTCCAATACATATTGACTACATTCTGATGGTTTATTAACGCAATTAGAGTAACTGTTATTGGTAATTGACTAAATAGATATTTACTGAATAGGCTGAAATTGTTTCACAAAGCACAGCTGCGATAGGAATAAATTATTTCACGCAAAACCGTTTCAGAGACTTTCCACTGAGAGCGGGTGTGTTTAAGTAAAAGGGAAAACAAATGAGCTCATTAGTATTTGAAGGTTTCTTCCCAATATTACAAATTATCTGTTTAAAGATAGCGCTTTATTAATATGTCCATTACAGTTTACCCTTTACTCTAAGATGTGTAATATTAACTTTTCCAGACAGCTCCCCAAAAGAGGATAAACAGTGGGCTCATCCCAATTTCATCTATATACCTTTCCAATTCACAGCTTTTGCAATTATTTTTTTCTCGTAAATAGCCAGACGCCACCAGTGGAGGCAATTAAAATAATACATTATCATCGCTATACACCCAGAAAGCTAAAGGAAAGTAAACACTGCAAATTGCTATATGCACTATATACACTCTAATAATAAAGTTGTCATTTTAATTGCTTTAGTTAAAATAGTATATACTGTTACTCTGATAAAGTTGCCCTGATATAGTAAAGAAATAATGCCAGCCAAGAACTCTACTAAACAAGTGTTAGATTTTTCTAATATTTGTTGAACATAGCAGTGGTACAGAAGTAAATAAGTGACATTTAAGAATGGAGAACGCACAGGAGTGGCAGATATGCCACTCCTGTGCAGACAACGAAACATTAAAGTTGTCAGTTGCTAGCAACAGTCGCTAGCAACAGTCATTAGTAACAGTAAGCTGCATTGTCAATTAGCCTACATTGTAATTGACCTCTACCTAATCTACCTTTATTGGAGGTGTACAAACGTATGAATGTCTGTATATATATATATATATATATATATATACAGTATATACCGTATATACCTTGCTGTATGAATTTACATACCTGGATTTTAGCAGACTATTATTGCAAATGGCATTTGATACTGTCAAATAATATAATTAGAATTATAATTATTTTTGTTATAAATAAGGTGTTTACTGGTATTCAGTGAAATGAGTGCTATAGCATAATGTAAGCCTTCACACGTACCACTTCTCTCATGACGGAACAGTACAAACACAGTGTACAGTTAAGAAATGAGGAGTGGCAGACCTCTTATTGTTATAACTTATTGTTTATAAATGACTAATATAACAGCATTCCTCCATGTTCTTTTCCCTCGTTCCTCTCTTCATTGGACGGCACACTTAGGATGCATGAGTGTGCCAGGGATTCATCTCATGTGGTACATCTCCATCTGCAGGCTTGAGCTTCCTTCACTGCGTCAACCCCCAGCTGTGCTACTGTCTGCCTGACCAGCCCCACACAAGACACAGGGGAAGAGCGCGCACATGCGTGTTTGCGTGCAGGGAGTCAATGGAGACGATAGTGTTGGTCTCAATATTTGATGTGGTTGTATTTAGGGATCTGATCTGGCCTCGTCCAGTGATATTGATACTAATATCTCTTAAAACAGACATATGAGAGCCTCCTCTCTGATACATACAGATATGGGAGCGTGATTAACACTGCATTCGGCAGGATTGTAATTGTGTAAGTAACGTGACTGAGTCACAGCCTTGTGTTGTGTGTGTGTGTGTGTGTGTGTGTGTGGGGGGGGGGGTTATACAGAAAGCGTTTGATATAGCACCTCTGCATATCTACGCTCACGTACAGCAGATGACCACATCCAGAGGGCTGCATTAGCCGTCTCTAGCTAATTACTCACATGCGTTAAGCTGTGTATGGGCAGAGAGTCAAGGTTTTGCTTAAATAAAAAGCATTGGGAATGAATCCCGTGGACCCACAGTGAGGTCTGCCCCTATCCTGCAGGACATTTGCACAAATCTGCCAAATACATTTTAATAAGCAATGTTGTTTGGAGCGATTGCTGAAGCTGTCAGTCATGACGGTGGATTGACCAGATTTGCCGGAGTGCAGCACACACTGGAAAAGACTAGGAATATTCTTCTAGTGTCTATAGTTCATGATTTCACCCAAGCGTGCGCTCGATAATGACCGGCAGCGAGCCCCTTAGAAAGCAGAACTCTTTGACAGCAGTCGTTCACACATCTCCCAGGTATATACTGGACTGTCCCGCTATACGCGCTAACAGCCAAGTGCTTGTTTCGCTCCGTGGCTTGGCCCAGCCTATTTGCAGCCTCCAAGTTCTAGCGCGCAAGATGCGCTTGATCCAATTTAGGCCACGCTCAATCAAGCTAATTCTACAGGGGATGCGGAGGCCCGGTACTGCAGTGTGTGCGAGAACAGATCAGTCGACAAAGCAGCTTTTAAAGGTCATCTTTATTGCTGCCTGCCGTGCCCGTAAGACCCTTACAGAGGGCACCATTTGCAAGCCCAGTATGTAAATTCATCACAAACCTCCCAACTTAACAATGATTTATATGCCGCTAACCTGAGGGGCCAGAGTTTTGACAATACACAGTGTGGGACTGCACAATGCAGAGCAGAGTCTCCAAGGCCCAGTTTGAGCAACAAGAAGTCGAGCAGAACTCTCAAATTGAAAAATATCAAGCGCTTGAAAAAAATTAAACCAAGTCTGCAAACCATTTACCTTAACTATTTATCTTCTTCTTATTAATACTGTAGACACTTGCTAGCACTGTAACTTGTCACAAATATATGCACATGCTTTATGTACAAGTCAACAAAGACCCCCGCCACACACACACACACACACACTATATACTCATCATTCTCACGGGGAGCACAATGTCATGCCTCTACCTCCGCCATACAAGAAGCCAATTATATTATCAGCATGGGACCCCTGCTTGACATTACATGTCCTGATGGCGTAATGAAATAAAAAGAGGTTTCACACACACACTCCCACTGTGCCCTTGACAGCTGGAAGTGTCTACTTTGCGATTTCTGTAATTTGGGTGAGAGGAATATTTTTAAAGATAGCATGGTGTGGAGAACTCTCTGCAGCAAAAGAAGCACACCCCAGCTCACAATTCAAAGAGTTACAATTTTGAATAGTCGCCACGGCACATCAGGGCACATCAAGGCATAAACTACATTGCATTATGACACAGATTGTGTAAACCACGTGAAAACCTTTTGAGGACATTTTGACATTTCAAAATCTAAATTCAGGTTCCGTGGTGACGTTGAAGGGCAGTATAACTGCTGGGAAATGTACAACAGTCAAAAATGCATGTTGTTAATGTTCATTACGCTCTAATAAAATGTGTCAAGCAGTGCTTGATATGGGGGTCTAAAGAAGGCTTCTTATAATGAGATCTCCCACTAACAAACAGATGTTTTGAACCAGCATTCTGTGAAGTTAAAATCTGTAGATAATTGGATAGTGGCGCTATTGTGGAAAACATGTTGCAGGCCCCGTTTTCTCAGCAAGAAGTCATTATCAGTGTTTATGTTAATAGTTTTGCCTATACAGTACCAAGGTTGTTCTGAATGTATGCCATACTGCTCGCTGTTTTCACCGTTTCTGCTACACATGGTTGCATTTTTACTTGTTCGGAAGTCGGAGCAAGCTGTTAAAAAGTTCTGTTGCGATTTACTGAATGGAGCACTTGGTTAAAGGAGCTCTAGGTAGGATTTTATATATTGTGTAATGTTAGAAATGTCATAGACATAGACATAGACCATAGATAATCTATCATTGAATGAAATGCAGCCAGATAATATCTTCTCTGCCCATGCCTGTTGATTTAGATTTTTGCCAGCTATCCAAACATTCTGACCAATTAGGGTCTTCTTAAACCAACGCATGTCTAATAAACTGAGTGCCTAAAATGTTTTGCATATTAGCAAATGGCCATATTAGAAGGCACAATTAAAATAATTAATCATTTCTGAAACTCAAAAATACATATTGCTTGCTTGATGGCTTCCTTTGAAACATGCCCTCCAAATATGTTAAATCCACACTAACAATTGTGGTAAATATTGTATTACTGTAGGATATTATCTTAGCTTTCTATTTTAGTCAGGCTCTTGACAATTAGAAAAGGAAAATGTGTGTTTTTTAAGGGACAAGGAATACGTCAGCCTTGTGTGAAGTACTACCATTTGGCTTGAGGTTTTATTCTGAACAGAACAGCTTGCTGTTGCCTGGCTGCTCTCTGTGACAGGCAGTTTCTGCAGCGGACCGGTTCTCTAAAAGCTCCAGGTTACGGCTTATTCATGTAGGACATTTCACATTCCCTATGACAGACTCTGAGTTGAGTTTCCACACATACCCTGAGTCCTGTTGTTCTCTATAGGCAGGAATGTGAAGCTTGTATTTAGTTGAACTATAAACACATTCACATTTACACCGGTCTTTTACAGACTTTCGGTTAATTAAAGAGATGCAATATTGTAAAAAATATCAAATATGGGTGGGACCCTTAACATACAGTAATGCTTACTATCAAGAATTTTTTTGATTTGTTTCATATAAATGTTTAGCATTAGCTTTATCCAAATTGTGGTTACCATAGCTCTAAAGGTAATTGGAGGTACTAAAGAGTATATTTTAACAATAATAATGGGAAATAATATACTTTACTAAAATAACATTTAAAAGGCCTTATACATGCTGTGTACTTTTGTTGTATTTGTCCAGCTTTTTCGATTTACTCCATCAAACCTGACAAAAATTAGTTAAGAATTAAACATAATTATAATCAGGTAAAGGGTACTTGAGAAACAGTCATTAGTCCTTGTAATGACAGAGGAAGTATTTCCCAAGACAGGAACAGGGATCATGACCATGATAATTGAAAATTATATTATTTTTACTCTTGTATACTAACCATGTACAATTTATCGAATAGCTCCCTCATAGCTGCTCGTTATATGCCTGCTGAAGACATAATCAGATGGTTCTACACAGAGCTGACTCCATAAATAGGAACACAAATAAAGTGATGCAGAATGCACCTCACAAACATATCATATAGCTTTCGCAATGTGTTTCCAATGTGGGGCAGAACTTCCCATTGAAGGGAAAAGGTGGTGTTTTTGTTTTGTTCATGTTCAAAAATATAAAATGAATTTGAACAATCTAAAATCCTAAAATGCTATATCTTGAGATTGATACAGTATAATATAGTACTGTATGGACATGCCACTTATGTTAAGCCACACCAAGAGTTGTGGTGTGGCTCTAGTATGAGTAAACTGTCGAAACTGTCTGACAGAATTGTATACATTACTGCAAAGATATCATTTTTTTTTTTTTTGTAATAGTTAATCTTCTGAGGTTATATAAAGAAAATATTTTACAGAATGAAGGCATATTTATGAGAAGAACATGTCAATGTTTGAAAAATCTGTTGCAAATTGCAATATAAGACAATAATTGAGAAGAGTTCATCATGTAAAATAAAATGTTTCTAGTCCAAATTACTAGATGCTTTAGTAATTTAATTTCTAATCAAAACTAAATATTCAAGCCTGGAGTGTTTTGATTCCATTGATTTAGTAAGGAAGAATAGAAATGGGTAAAAGGTCCAACTAAAAACGATATTGTAATTTCACTGAACAAATTGTTAATTGGTTTATTTGAAGTGAAAATAAAGTACTTCATGTAATTAAATGTTGCGATGTAACCTTGAGGTCCTAAGCCCCTATATTTTCATCAAATTCAATAAATGGTGACTAAATATCGTTATGTTATCAACTTGAGTGGTGAATGCTACATCCTGTATTACAAATGTGTGTCCTCTGTTGTGTGCCTCTATAACTCTCAGGGACTGGCATGAAACTAATACTGGGACTTATTGGCATACTCACATTTTTTAATACAAGTTAGGAATGAATTGTGCTTCCACCTGCAATGATATCTGAGCACCTTTCCTAATTTTCTAGACAGTCGCTTTGTTATTCATTATTGATTGATGTAGTTGAAGAAGTGTTTTGTATTAGCAGCAGTGCGCTATGGCAAATAATTACCGTTGTCTCACTACCGTTGTCTTACTGATAAGAAATGGTAATCAACGCATTAGACAAGAGAGGAGACTCATGTCTCAATGCAAACCAGGAATTGGTTTTCAAACACTTTCATTAAGGGCTCGATTGAAATAGGTTCTCCTGCTGAAGAAGTTTACGACTTTGCTTTGCTAATAACAACAGTTGGCTGGACAGTGTTTATGGTCTGACTGCAGATAACAAAGATAGTCTCATGGCACCTTAATGCAGTTGAACACACTAATAATTTCTAACAACAATACAGCTACAGTGCGGATTTGTGCTAAATACTATTTTATTCTACCTATAAACAAGATGAAAGCCAGTGCAATTATAATCTAGTCTGCCTGTCTAAACTTTATCATAAAGTTAGTCCTTAACTAATTTACAAAATCCCTGACCCTGGCCATAGCTGAAAAACAAGTAATAATATAGATTTCTATTTTCTTGGCCAGGTTTTCCCATCATGCATCACTGCGTGGCAGGACTTGACCCATGCACCCTGCAGAAACGTTTAGAATTGACCTCCTGTCTGGATAGCGCCTTGGTCACCTCTTGAACCTGCCACCTGTCTGTGTGTCTGCATCCACGGGCAGTAAGTCCCTGTGCCTTCTCATCCCCACAGAGATGACAGGCCACTTAGTATCCTGAGCAGAGGAATAGAAAATGGCCGTCTGCACCATCTTATACTCAACAGTATGAAAACACATGTAGAAACTGTTTAAATATGAAAGTGAAAAGGTCCAGATGAAGATGATATGATGATGATATGAAGCCATGATACAATATGGACTCTAATTTGACGTAGACAGTTTACACCACCATGGGTGTCATCGAGCCTCACCACATTGAGCATGAGCTTGTATTAAAACTCATGCACCCACGCAGTGCATCAGCTCGCCCACGCCTCCCGCCCCCAGGCAAATCTGTCACACTATCAATGACAGTCCCATCATCGCAATGGGTCTGTTGTGTGCGTGTGTGTGTGTGCTTTTTGGTTGATGAGAGTGAACATGTATATTGTGGCATGTTTGGTGTTTTGGTTGGTATAATCTAATTTGGTCATATACAGTCAGGCACACTAAAGAGTCATAAAGCGCTGCTAGACTATGTTTTCCATCAGTGGACATAGAATTTAAGTGGTTGCCTTTTACCTTTAAACCATTAGAAAAGTCTGTCGGTAGCACAAAGGGTGGCAGTTACACCTAACCAAGATGGCAGGAATGTAGTCATTATCCCCTCGATGTCTCTTTACCCTCCTGCCCCGCTATGTGTACTGGGTCCCACACTCTAACAGGCAACTCTCTATCTATCTATTGCTTATTTGACTAAATGCTGATGAATGAGCCTGTTCTTGCCCAAATAACTGCTCATTCCTGTAGTGGCCAAGGCTTGTTTTCTGCTGTTGGTTCCATGGTCCTCCACACCCCCTCTTTCTATTTCATTGACCAACAGAGCTCAAGGGCAAAAAGGGTTGTGTAATTTTTGAACAGTACAACACTCCAAAGTCCATTCACTGTGGAACTGCCATGACAAACTGTATCTCCAAAAGAGCAGGCGGCTATCAGTTCACAGCCACTGTTCTCAGATGCAATGCTTGTTATGTGCCAAAGGTCTCATTTCCGGGAACATATAATATAAATGTGATCTCCATTCTCAGCTATAAGATGGAGAAGGCTTATCAGCTTGGTGCAATGGCCTGCTGAAAAGCATAGGGAATCACTATGGGCCTACATTATATTGTATCTGTTCTAATTGGGTAGAAACAGTAAGACCTGCTATTTTACTTGAGGGAAACAGACATAAAAGCAGTGTTGTTAATGCAAATTAGCATTATTGTTCCTTTCCCAGAAGCTTTCTTCAATAGTAGTCATTTCCATTTTACAAACTATAGCAAAACAGTTTTTCTAAACAACTGACGTTGCTCATGCATTATGAATAGTTTAACTCAGATGTATTCTTAATGATAACTTCTCCCTCCTTCATAAAATTTTAAATATTTTAACACTGGCCATTTGCCACAGAGCAATATTGTGGGGTTCACTGTTAACTTATGCTTCATTAATGTCCTGACTTCTCCTATTAAACAGCTGTTAATATGAATAGTCATCTTGGAAACAAACTTACATAATTCTGGTCAAGTGGGTTCAAAAGCCACATTCAGCTACTCTTGACTAGTACGAGTACTGTACTGTCTACCTTCACCGCAATTCCTAATGAATTAATTTGCACATTTACAATAGACAATGAATGAAATACAAATATATATTTTACACTACACTTTATTTTACACTTTATACTATAGGTATGTTTCAAAGAAACACACCTATATTACAATCCATGTATTTGAAATGTTCACACTGGTTTCAAACAGTTTTGTGACGAACTGCATAACCTCTGAAAAGTACTGCACAGAAAGACAACAACTTGTTCTATGATTCAGTGCCATCTACAATATTAGCCACCATAAACATCTGTTGGTTGTGGATAGCACGCCGTGCGTAAAGCGCGTCAGTTTCATGTGTGACACGCATTGCGGCACCTATATTGCTCAGCGAATGTGCAGATTGCACTGTGAAAACAACATCTGGCAAGGAAATCTGATGGGAAAGCATTCAATTATTATGTATTGTAAAGACACTCATGACACGTGTACTGTACTGCAGGTGAAAAAGATTCAAACATGTGTGGTCTCAGGTTAATTTTCCTGAAAACGGGAGCATCACACATAGTTTTCCTTGTAAACACCCGTTGTTAATTACATTAAGTAGGCTACATACTAGCAGTGCATGCAGCCTACATACTATTTTCGATACACACATTTAAATGGTTGAACTGAAACATATGAAATATTGCAGGCTATCGCTGCAGGAACAGAATGAAGAACAACACGGTGAGAAAGTGGTGAAAACATGGAGCAATAAGGAGTCATTTGGGCTTAGCTCAGGATATCGCTGGCTTGTGTGACACTGGGTTGCCATATCTGGGTCAGGCCTCCCAGCACCTCAGCCGTCATGTGGCGCTCTACGGGGAGAGATGTGCTCCTTAACATGATCGTGGCTAAAAAGGAAATGGATTTGAGAATATCTTTATTCTGCAGGTGTGGCACTCGTGATGGAGCACTCTCCTAGTTTGCAGGCTGAGCACAAATTCATCTGAGGCACCGTGGGGCTGAAAGATGCGCACCCCAGCTGGTACAGTATGTACCGTGTGTCTCTCCTGCCATAGAGTCCCACTTTAAATGGTACTTCCTTCTGCCTGACCGTGTCTGTGTGAGTTGATGCAAACCCGTACTGAAATGTGACGGTAATAGGCAACAATGTACAACCCTGACCTGTTCCACAGAGACATGCTTGTGTGTCACCCGGGACCCTCTGGAGCCTTCCATGCTCGCTCTTGATGGCCGCAGTTAATTCAACCTGGCAGGGTGTCCTGGCCTGACACCACGTTATTACCAAGGCTGGCCGTCCCGCCACACACAGTCGTGGGAGGGTGGCTGTTGTGAGAACGCCAGACCAGCGTGCTCCTCCCAGAGCGTTGGCCCCAGCTGGTATAGTAGTCCGCTAGTGCGCACACGTGGTTCACAGTCATCACACGCTTCTGGAGATTACATTCATCGGACTGATGAATTCATCCATCAGTGAGATTAATTGCACTTAGATGAGGTGGGTTATTTTTATGTCCATGTTAAGCAGGTGACAATCTATTGTTCTTGTACTGGTGATATTTTTAAATCACCCTACATGACAAATGCCTCACTGGTAATTGCAGAACTCCGTAGGTGACCTTTAGAAAATCATATTAAAACGTGTGGTTATTCTTTAAAAGTTCAGGATGTTGTAATACAGTATGCTATAGCAAAGGCTTGCTAGACTTTAGCCACACATGGTGGAATTTTTCAGTACTATCACAAACCATTCAATTATTTTGACATCAAAGACATGGGCAACCAATAGCAACATTCTTCTTTTTTATTTTTTCATTATGTACAGAAAGCTGGGCCATCAGTCTTCTCCACCAATGCATGTTTCTTTTTTTTACTTTCTTTTTTCTTCATTTCAGCAGTGAGCATTGGGAGAGAACCAATCAATGAAGCCTGTGCAGACCAGAGCACAATAATGACAAAAGCTTCCAGAAGCTGCCAGTTTGTGTGGAGAGAACTTCCTATACATTCAGCAGCCTCCACCTACTCAACCCCACTCTGTAGATGTAGCTGTAAACCATTACTGCAACTTGGACTGGAGCAGGCTCCCTCACAGGGCCTGTCGAGCCTCAACCAGACCTCGGTGTGTTAGACAGTGTATAGCCACATGATCATAGAGAGGCTCCACTCAAATAAACATGCAGCAAAATATGAGATTGTTACTGCTCCGGTGTCACACTCCTTTTCCTGGTCTCTGCCTGTGTAAGATAAAGAACCATTGTGTGCATCGCTCTTAAACCATGCTGGCCTGGTGGTCTTGTGGCACAAACAGGTGGCAGTTGATTGGCTTAGAGGAGTGGTATACTTTATGGATCTTAAGCTGTGTTATCTTCAATTATCTGCTACTATTAGCTTCTTAGCCTCGACAAAGTCAGCATGGCGATGTGAACAAACTGTCTTACTCACTCGCCCTATCTCATATCTGTATTGATACAGGCAATGTCTCTGTATTACCATCTCCCTCTCTCACCTCGCCACTCACACACGCACACACGCACATACACACACACACACACCTGCAGGCAGATGCAAGATTGCTCATCTCTGTTCTCCAGGGCTAATTACTTTTAAGTGAAAAAAGCTCTCCATTGGGGGGGCGATTTCACCCAGTGTCTGACGAGCAGAAATTACATGTCTAATGGCATGGAATAGTTGTGCAAATTGAAGAATTGAAACACACTTTTTTTCTCTGTCTCCCGGTGCGTGCCACCTTAAATTAGATTCTAATGCAGACCCCATTTATAGATAATGGAGTGCAGTTCAACCCCACCTGCCTGTAATCTTTTTTTAATCCTACAGGTGGCCTGCTGTATCTTTTATAGTCCTGCTGGCCTCCATTTTGAAATGACTTCTGTGTGAGTCAGCAACTTGGGAAGTGGACTGGCAATGATGACAACATCGCTATTAAAGCGGGTGTGTTCCTTCTGAGCGAGGCTTTAAAACAGTGCCTTTGACAGACAGTGACATAATACAAGCTATTAACATGGCAGAGAGGGTGCCTCTGCCATCTGCCGAGATTTTGGGTCTGTCAAAAAAGAAAACTATATCTTATGAGTTCTGTAGTTGTGTTTTAGTATGAGTAGATCATGCAGATGAATGCTTTGCCCTGTTAGTCGGAGAGCATGTCTGGTTTGACAAAAAAGGGAGGAGAAGAGAGACATCTGCCAGAGTTAAAAATAAACTTAACTGTTCTTATGGGAGCAACGCTGAGAGCTTCACAGGGAATTTCAGAAGGCTGTCCTATTGGCTCAGAGGTCACAGTGAGCGTGCGTGCATGCATGTGTGAGTCAGTGTGTGGCTTCATACGTGAGGCCTACAGATTAATGTTTGACTGTATGTGGAACGTTTCCAGCCACGGGCCAGCGATCCAATCCTATTAGCTATCCTAGATAATAGTCTTGCATCTATTTCAAAGACACCTATCATTATTTTCTGAAGTGAAAAACTGCATTATATAAATGCATATTTTGTACAAGGAGAGTGCTGTCAATCAACGCACGGCATATAAAATATTAACCCTCTCAGAACAGTGACTCCAAGACATACAGGGAAATATCTTGATACACCCTAATTAGGATTCCACTGCGCCCACAAGGCATTGATGTAAAGCTGAAAGGAAGCTTTCATATCAGACACGTGGGAATTCTGGGGCCTGTCAAGATACGCCTCTGGTGATCCAAGCCGGAGCGACAAAGAAGATGTACTGGAACAGCAGCAAGAATAGCAACGTATCACCCACACCAGGCCTGCCGATGCCTGGCTACAGCCAAGATGTACATGGCACGTAACCCAGTGTCCCAGTGCACCTACTTAATCTTCCAACGTACTCAAACGTGGAGTCATTTGTGTGTTTGTGTGTGTGTGTGTGTGTGTGTGTGTGTGTGTGTGTGTGTGTGTGTGTGTGTGGTAGTGAAGCATATGCGTTTGCTCAATATCTTAGTCATCATCACATTTAATTTATTAACAATCAGAACATAAATTAAATATACTAGTGGTAATTTTGGCTCCAGGTGGCAATTGTGTTATTTGCCCGATGCAATGCTTGACCTATAAGGTTGCCAGAGTGTTGGCGATGTGAAGTAAAGGTTAACGAGAGTAAAATGGGCCAACCGCCTTCATTTATTATTTATTTGCTGCTTTGTATCATGTACACTCTTGTGTCACCTCTGCCTTAGGCTATTGTGCTTTTAGGAGTGTATTATGCAAAGATTACACCTAAAAAATATATATTAAATATATATCATATTATTATATATATATAATATTAGAGCAGTGCAGGTAGCAGTAAGAATCTTGCTTAAAGAAAAGAGTGGGATGCAGTTAAAGATAAATATACTGTAGATTGGACAGGTGATATACTTTTGTAGCCAGAACTACTTGTACTTGGAGGGTTTTAGGACCCAGGGAAGTCCAGGAGGGCATAAAAAGAGAAGACAAGCTTTGGGCCCTTCTTTCCTCCTATTCCTGTGTTAGTGTTTTGGAGAAGAGGTGCAGTCCTTGCATGCAGTATTGTGGGTATTCATACTCTCGTCCTGCCACCTGCCTTCACCCTGGGAAGTGTTTATGCATTGACCAATAAGGAAGGAAGCTCAAGGGTGCCGTTGTTTTTCCTTAAATTAGTTAATGTGCCTTCAAAATAGTTGCAATAGAGCTTTAGGTTGGATCTGGCATTATTTCGGCAGGGCATGGAAGGGCCTACTGTAGTTGAGATGTGATATAACTGTTGAGTTGTGGCCTACCCCTTGCTATGCTTTAGCTGTCCTGGTCATTTATTTTGTGACCTTATCCGAAGGAACTAAAGTTTTTAATGTATATTTTAACCTATTTAACGTCTTTGGAGAATTACCCTTCCTGTGTCCTTTGAATAAATAATAAATAAATATACACTGCATCTACCTTTTGGTCCTGATACCTTTGTGGAGGATTCTCCTGGTACAGTTGGTTCTCAGCTTTCATTTTTATCTCAGTTGTATCATATTGGAACTATAACTATTGAAAAGCTGACCAACGTGTCAGGTGTTAGACTTTTAAGATGTGTCGTGTTTGTATAATCTCAAGAACACAGAACAGGCATTCAGGTGGCGGCAGAGCCTTTATCTTATAGAGGTCATTGCTCCCGTTTTGGGTAGGGCATTCCCATAAACAGCATGTGACGTCTGCTTGTACCACTTGTAAGCGCATGCATAACCATACTGTACGTGCCCCATCATTACCTCAAAGTAAGTCCATATGCTGACGCTGCCATGTTTCATTTGGCTGCTGGTGTGTATAAATGAACACTTTTTACATTGGACTCCATTATATCGGCTCACACTATTACTTTTGAGAACCCATTACATTTCGACTATAGTAGATGTATTTGTAAACTGTTCAGTCAGATGCAGCTTTACAGAAACCATGGAAACCAATGACGGTTGAAAAAAGCAACGCTTGGTAACTCAATAACAACATATGTCTATATTTCGACCAAAACTAAACTCTACTCTGCCTTCTCTCGCCAATATCACTGCAGGACACAATCCATGCAATGCCTGCAGAAACAGAATGGTAAACTAGACTTCCTATGTGTCTATGAGCTATTACATAGATGGAAATATTGAAGTGTGCCCGCTATCCAAGATCCTCCCCGTACAATATTTCCATTGAAGCTTCACCCATTTCCTCATCTGTAACTTTTTGCAGACAGAATGCCAATGTGCCTGTAAAGCAGGTGGACAAAGGAATGCATTACATTTACCGATAGAGCATGGAGTGCGTCGCATGGAGAATTACCTGCAATAAACGAAAGTGCCGCCAGGAGAGGGAGAGATAAAGCGAGTGGGAGTGAAATAGAGGGTGTGTGCCCGCTGTTTGCAGATTTGTTGGGTGAAATAGCTGGCCATTATCTGGACAGGCAGAAAGGCCCGCGTGGCACAGTGTGAAGAATGCTAACGTGTGGCCTGGCATGTAATTAACAGATAAAACTGTCGCTTCATTAAATGCATATGCGGCACCGTGAGTTTCGTGCACTGGTATTGATTGTCCGAGCACCTCCCTTGCCTGCTCCTCCCTGCCACACCGGACTTCTGACACACTACATCCATCACAACACCTACCTACCTCCACAATATTTATAGCATTTTAATTACCCTCCAGCTCAAGCCAACATTATTAGCTTTTCTCTTTTTTTCTCCACCTCTCAGCAAAACATCCATGCATGGTAATAATGTTTTTCTGAGACAGAAGCTGTAGGTATCTGTATCAAGGACACAGCAAGAGAGAAAGGGAGGGAGGGAGAGAGAGGGAGAGAGAGAGAGAGAGAGAGAGAGAGAGAGAGAGAGAGAGAGAGCAGGACAAAATGTTGATGACTCAAAAAGACAAAGAAAAATTGAAGATGATGTGAAAAAAAAAAAGCGAAACACAGGCAGTAATGTCACCTTGGAATAATTTCTGAAAGATTAAATAAGCCACTCTCCACATTCCTCTGTGATGACAGGGTTTCAAAACTCTCGCTATTTTCTCCACTGCAGAATCAAATGTGCACATAGTAGAAAAAACAAAGATGGGAGATAAGAAAATTATAACATGACGCAAGGACAAAGCCCACATTACAGAAATGATCATCGTGTCTGGAGAAATGATAACAATAAACAACTATATTGTTAACGTAAAACATTGGTCCTTTCCATTTGAATTGTATATCCTATATGTAAAACCTTTCCATTGTCAGATGATAAACAGCATGAATGTTTTTAATTAGCAATAGGCTTGTGTGTTATGCAATGTGTTAATACAATGAAATGTTTGTGCTTTAATAAACTGAATGTCCGGACAGTAATGTTACACTGTGTGGTTCTTGCTCTAAGCAGACTGTAACTCGACAACATAAAATAACGACATAAACACAGGCTTAGCCTTGCTGCTGAACACCAGTCAAAGCATGTATGTAGGCGTTGTACTGTATATTGGTCCAATGTGTTGCTGTTCTGATTAAAACAAAGCACAGGAGCAATAATAGAGAAAGCCTTTCTGTGTGCTGCATATTTGGTCACATGGGATGATATTGAAGACCATGTTGGGTCCCAGCTGGATCACATTACAAGCCGTGAATTGGTATCCACGGTGAGATAGATAGGAGGAGCTCCTTTGATACCAAAGCCTTCAGCAAGCATCACATTGGCTGTCTCAGCCACCGTTTAATCAGCTATAAACTCATTTATAGCTTGGCTTCCATCATTCTGATGTTTTCTCATCTCATATTGTATATTTTTCATGAACAATCACACACACGGAAACACACACGCACACACAGGCACATACAGTATTTACACTTTAGGGTGATTATGCCAGAGGGTGCAGACATACCTTAATTTGCCCCTTTTGCCCCCATTGCTGTGGATAGGTATGCGTGATGCTAGCCTGGCTCCGCTCGACTATTGCTATAAGCTCGATTTCTTTTCGCTTACAGTCTGGAAACCCTGTTGGCAGTAACGTTTTCACAGCCACCTTGCTGGCGGACCAATCGGGGTGGGTTAGTGAGATGACGTCAAGCGTGTTTTGAGTTGTAGCAATGCCATATGGGTAAATGCCATTGCTGTCCAATAGTTAACCAGAGGTTTACGCTCAGTAGGAGTCAACGACTGCTAAAGTGTAACTGCACACTATAATGTGTTTTTTGGTCTGTAACCACAGTAATAGGATTTATCTGTGAAGAGACACATCAATGCTGCTGTTCATATTGACAAGATTTCAGTTGAGTCTCAGAGTTGATAAAAATCTGCATTTTATGGGCTGAAAACAGAACTACACGTCATATCTTACACTTATTACACGTACACTTAGCACGCTCATACGTCCTCAAATTCAATGGTTAACGTTTATGTTAATGTGGGTCTCCCTCTCAGGCCCTCCCCTCCCCTCACTCAGCTCCATGACACATGTTTTCATAGTTGTAGTGGGTGGAGTCAGGCTAAGAGCTGGGTTGCACTTACACTTAACACTTCCCAGAGGAGCATAGTCAGACCACATAGTGAATATGGTCTGGTTGCATCAGGCTAGGGTGCTGCCTGCCTGTGGACTTAAACACTGTGTCTGAACACTGTATGCTGCTTATGCTTTGGGGCTAGCTTGAATATTGTCATCTTCATACATGCTTTGATCATGTATTATAAGTGTAAGATAAGGATGCTTTTGTTATATACAGTACGTAGCCTACTGTTGCTGAAAATTACTAACTAAAACTAACACTATGGGTTTCGGGAGGAAAGCACACTATTGCACTGAAGGAATAAGTGTATTTGCTTGGTGTTGATTTCAAATATCAACATTTCTTTAGCATTACTTACTCCAACTTTAACACAATCGTCATCAACAATTAACACACACCAATCAACAAACACACAATTCACACATACTGTAACAGAGTGTGTTCCTCCATTGACCCTATGTCTGCTACATATACATTATATCATCACTGCGTATATATCTCTGTCATTTGTTAAATTCAGTACACATTTATTTGGAAAAGTATGTTCACGCTGTTATGGCTTGTCATCTCAAGACTTTAATTATTGTCACCTAGACCTAATAGCACCCAGCATGTGATCAGCATGGTTAATGCGGTTCACAGATGTCAGTGATACAAAGTCCCATCACACAAGCTGTCATGTGTGGTAGCTATTTGCTGTAGACCGTGTTAGCAATGAATTTCAGAGCCTCGTTAATATATTCATTCGATCACAGAGGCATTCATCTTTTGGGACCATGGCTCACAAAAGGTCATGCTCTAAAGTCGTTGGTCATTCTTTCAGAGCTGTGTTTGCCGAATGCACAGCAGCTCAACCAGTCAATACAAAGTTTATCAAATGCACATATGAAATTGCTGAGGCCGGAGATTCGTTTGAAAGTGTTTTGCAACTATACCATGGCCCGAAACTAAACTAAGCAACTAAAATCTGCTATACAAATACATTATTATTATTATTATTATTAGAATTATTATGTTATTGATTTAAACAGTCGTCTATTATTCTCTTTCAATAAAGTCTGCATTGTGAATTTTATGTGGCCTCTCAAAACCTTAGATTTTCTCTGATATTTAAACCCCTTCAAAATAAGACAAATTTGTAAAGATCCTGTTCATCTCTAAATGCTTGTTCCACAGCCGACTTTAATGTAAAGTAAATACAATTCATCACAAAGCCCAGTGATCACTGACGATGGGCCTTTGCTTTGACCTCTCGCTGGAGAGGATGAAAGGTTAGAGGCGTAGGGATGACTGCCAAATGTACCTGCATCGATTTCTCCTCTACTGTCATTCCCCTCTCTGCCACTCGCAGATGGAGTGATTTCTGGGTTGTCAGACTTGAAATCAATGCACAAAGAAGAGGTTGGTTTTGCTGGGTTTAAGAACAAGGTAAAAGAGTCTACCCCTGGGTTAAGTGTGGTGTGTCAGACACCAGTGACCATACACAGCGAAATGGAATAGCTATGGAACAAACTTGCATAGAGCATAGTCCAGGCGTTCTAGTAACAAATATGACTGCATACAATCTTTTCCCAGGGAGTTGAGATGTTGTAAAAATGTAAAAATGAAAATGTTGACCATGTACATGGAAAGAGTAGCATACCGTTAGTAGAGATGTCCTTTTGTGAACCACTGTAGGTTGATGTCTTAAACACAGTGTACAGTATATATATGTGATTTACAATGTATGTTATTGATGATCCAATGTGCTGTAACAGTCCAAACGAGTGTTCTCACACTGTAGCTGCCCATTGAATGCAAGTGAATTCAGCCCAGCACAGAAGAGATCGTGTGCTCCTCATGTCAGATGGGATATGTGTTCAACCTCCTGACTAGCTGCCTTTTCCCTGGTTTAGAGCAACACTTTTTGTGTGGTTAGCTCACTGTCCACTGCAAGTGTTGTTACGTACTGTTCCTAACCTCCCGATAGGACTATGTTGATGCGAGCCTGACAGCAAATCAATGGGTTCTATTCTGCTGGAATCAGCGCTCTCGGATGTAAGAAATGTCTTCTGAGCTCAGATTTAGAACAAGAAAGCGATGCGCTTGTTGGGGCCAACCATAAGGTTTATGTTCTCTACACGTTGGTATAAATAAAAAAGAAATAAAGTGGTCACTAAACTGGGTGAGAGATTTGCTGCTGTGCAATATTGGACTTTTTTTTTCTGCCATACAACCTTTGATATATGTGTATTAATGCGTGTCGTCATGCATAAAGTGTTTGCTTTTTGGTGAGGGCGCTCCATCCCTTGTGGAATTCCAAATACAAGCCTTTACTGAATAATTGTCATGGCCATTTGTCAAATGTTATTCATACTACAGAAACAACATATTTTTTCAATACAGACACATAACAAAATCTAGAGCTTGTATGGTTACACAACACAACCTCATGTAGCCTATTCTATTTAATATTAAAGGTACAATGTGATTTCTGCTTGGAATTCACCTTGTAGTTGAAACAAGTCTAATGTTTTAGTGTATATCTCAGGGATAGCATGTCCCTTACTATTCTGCTGGTAGCATCAGGTCCCAGCCAGAGACCGACCAAAGCTTGTTACAGTACTATATGTATTGATTATTAGCATTGTCTGTACTGTATACCGTACATCAGTCAATTTGATATCGCTCTAGTGTTACCTAGTCTTTTCTTGTCTTAATATTGACTTCACTATTTATTTATTTATTTATTTCTAGCTCCTACCAGTACCATTGCCTATATCTGCCTCTGTTTGACCAATATGTTTGTTATCTCGCTTGCTTTTGCCTTTCCTCCTGTATCTCCGCTTACTTACTGATTACCTGGATTATTGACTCCTGCATCCTGTATCCAGTATTCCCAACCATGCACGTCTCAATATTATTTACCTGTGCCAGTCATTCTCTGCACATTATCGAGCTCTTTCACTTACCTGCCCAAATCCGCGTGGGTTGTGGGGGCGCTGTAACACAATCAAGCAGTGTACCTTTATGCTATACAACGTTCACTCACTCAGTATATATATGTCAACATAGAATGTGTATCAGTGCTTTCTTCAGGCAATAGCTCATGCTTAGAGAGAGACCATGCAGGGAGCATAAGGCGGCCTGATCTGCCTTATAGATCTTCCCTACAGGGGTTACAAGCTGCGAGCCAAACTGAGCCTCTCTCTGTGCATCGCTCCTTCCAATCAACTCACTAACACCCTCTTCACAGGCGCCCATACTTCCCATAATTCACTCAGTGTGTGTGCGTGCACGTGTGTGCGTGTGCAGTTGTGTGCACGCGCGTGTGTACAGTATGTGTGTGTTGCAGGCATCGCACCTCATATTTTAATCTTTGTTTTGCTCCATTTCTGAGCCTCTCGCAATCCCTCTGTCTGTTCTTGTTTCATGCATTTCTTCATCTTTTAGCCTACCCCACTTTCAGCTCGCTGATCCGTGGCTGTTTTCTGCCGACTGTTGGGCTGTGAAATTCTAGGAGTTGTTGTAAATGGAATATCACACACACAGATTGGCAGAGGGATCTTTGTCAGCGCGATTCATCTGGAGGAAAGCATTTTTGCTAAGATGCTGATGCCACCACCTGCAAATGGCAGGACTGCTCCGATCGTGCGGTCCCTGTTTACGAAAGAGCATGTCACAGGCGAAGGCACAGAGTCAGAGACTCTTAGCAAATGTGCCCTGCTCTCTGAAGTCTTTCTGACACCAGCAGCATCCTCCTCAGATCTCACCTCCAGCCGGTAATTTGGAACCGTTCGCTCTCATCTGTGTCTCTATTTTTCTGCGACTGTATTAATTAAACAGATTGTGCTGTGCTATATTTTCTCATCCCAGCTGAGGGACCAAACTAGCTTTGAACCTCAAACCTGAAAGGCAAAGTCAGACGTAAAAAAAACATGTTCAGGGGATTTTACAAAGTTGTGACCCCAAACCAAAAGTGTGATCACTTTGAACAAAACGGTATCGACGATAGAACCTATGAATCATAGGCTACGACCAGGGCCACAGACAAAGGAGTGGGACTGGGCCCTGGGTCATGGGAGCACAAAATGCCCTCTAACCTTTAAAAAAACTGTTGGAATGGATGGTTTAAAAAATACATATTTGTCAAACTATATAGCTAGTAATTATGAGTCACATAAATGCTTGTTATTTGTTCTCTGGAATCATTGGAAAGCTGTGTGGCGCTGTGGAGTTTGGAGTTTCTGTGGGCAGAGATGTCCTCTGCACAGCACTTGTATTGTGAGAAGATATCAATATGTGTGCAGGTGATATTCAAAATGTACATTTAGATTTACATAAACGAGCAGATGCTTTTATCAAAAGAGACGGCTAACACACATTACCAATATATAATTCAACCCTCAAAGAGAATTGCTAATAACATAATAATGCATTTTTTAAGAACAGGAAAGACTATATTTAAAGGATTAGAATTGTCATCGAAAACAGAGTGTTACTGGATGACGTGTTAAATCAAAGAAACATAATGATTCACTGCTTTTTTAATCGATAACAAAACAATCACATTTCAAGTTTAATTTACACGCCAGGCCTGGCTACGATGCAAGTCAGTACAAGAAGAAAATGTCCTCAGCTTATGCACCACCAAACGATGAAGCTAAGCAAGAATCAACCCCTTGCAATAGGCTATTTATGTGTATTGAAAAAAAACTCCAAAGAGGGACAATGTGTACCCAGTCTTTGTGGAAATCCCATTTTACTTACATTTGGGTTTAGCGCCAGTAGTGCGTTGATCGCAGCTCATTTCATGCATTTCTATTGATTGGTAAGTAGAAGTATATACTTTCACAATCATTGGACCACTGTGAAGGGCAAAGCTTTAATAGGTGAGCCACAACAAATAGACTAAAAGGCTTTTTAGTGACACTATCACATTAGATGGTGTGTGTG